>BGNK01004077.1:45788-56100 GCA_003297005.1 Symbiodinium sp. clade A Y106
CACCACTACCACCACTACCACCACTACCACCACTACCACCACTACCACCACTACCACCACTACCACCACCACCACTACCACTACCACCACTACCACCACTACCACCACCACCACTACCACCACTACCACCACTACCACCACTACCACCACTACCACTACCACTACTACCACCACTGCCACTGCTAGCACCACTACCACTACCACTACTACTACCACCACTACCACGACTACCACTACTACCACTACTGCCACTACAACCACTTCTACCATACCATACTGCCCCTACTACCACTACTACCACACCACTGCCACTACTGCCAGACTGCCACTAATACCACGAGCACCACTACTACCACCACTACTGCCACCACTACCACTACCACCTCTACGACTGCGACGACTGCTACTGCTACTGCTACTGCGACTGCTACTGCTACTCCTACAAAGCTCCTTGGCTCTGCCCCTAGCGAGCGACTTGATGTTGGTGAAAAACCCTGAGGCTCCGCTTCTTAACACTAACGGATCCTCTAGAAGACTCTGGGCCAGCAACTCCAACACGGCTGTAGGCTGCATGATGGCTGCAGCTCTCTATGCCTTCTTTGGGCTCATTTCTGTGCTTGCCTGCCCCTCCGACGGCAGTGCGCATAGCCTCCCAGCGAGCCCTGCCTTGGAACTCTCAGCTGTATCGCCTTATGCTGAGGACTGTGGTACAGTTTGCACCCCGAGCAAAAGCCTTGCTGTACTGCCATTCGTGTTCTAGCGGACATCCCTGCAGACCTTTGTTGGATCAAGGCGGGGCTCAGCAACAGCAGATAGGCGGCTTCCTGTGCCCATGCCGCCCAAGGATACCAATCGAGGACGATCTCGCAGCACAAGGCCTGGGGGTGTGGGCAAGTCTAAGGCCAAAGCCAGAGCGAAGGCCTCAGCAGAGCCGGCAGAGGAGTCCACGGAGTCTTCGTCCTCACCTGAAGGTCCCAGCTCAGGTGCAGAGACCACGGCTCCACCGGCCAAAAGAGCGGGGCCGCCACCGCCGCGGCGGGTCAATAACCTTTTGATGCGAGGCAGCCTCTGGACCACCGCCGCCGACGCCAGCAAGCTCCACTCTTGCTGGTGCCAGCTGCTGATGCCAGTGACACAGGAGCCCCACCTACGGCTACAACGGCTACAGCGGAACTACCTTCCCTGGACTATGCAATGTCGGCCTCTGGTGTGGCACCTTTGCTACCAGCGCCGCCAGCCTCCTTCACAAGCCCCAGGCCGCCATTGCCCGGTTTGGCATCACCTCGCGCAACGCTGCCACCAGGGCCTACCGTTGCCCCGACAGCTCCGACGATACCGACTCCCAGAACGCCAGTTCCTCGCGTGGCTGCAAAGGCTCAGGCAGTGGTTGCTGGCTGGTCGATCACGATCAACATCCGGCCCCTCTGAGCATCTCAGCTTTCAGTTCCGGAGGTCGCGGTATCAGGTTCACAAACAGGCTCCTGCCCGAATCGAGCAATGCACCGGAAAACGAGTGTGTGCGTCGCACTGGAGTTGCCAACTTTTTTTTGTGCCAGTATATAACCACGTTGACAGAGCCTCCCCCTGCGGACTATCGGGTAAGCCCTTTGATCCTGTGTCTCAGGTTGACTGCCACTGGGAGAAATGAGACGAGGCAGCTCCTTCCAGCCACAGCAGCGGCCTGCCTCTGCTCCTTGCCTGACACTGCCCAGGTCTGATGACGAAGCACCGCCCGGACCAGATGCCATCGCAGACTCCGTCAGTCTCTCAGGCTGCTCTGGAACTCTCCCTAGTCTACAGGTGAAGAACTCTGCAGAATGCTGTCACCATCAAAGCCCATGTGTCACTGCTACCATGGTGCCCTCTCGCTGCGTATACAGCTGCTCAACTCTTGCGTCCCCTGGACGCCCTCTGGTCTGGTGCCTACCCGAGCACCGTGGCATCATGCTCGCCTGCTGACGACTGGCACCGACAGCCTTGCCCCCTCTGCTACCATGCCCAGAGGCACTGTGCGCGAAAGCCCCCTCGAAGACGAGATGGTCGAAGTCCTGCTCGAGGATGAGAACCCGTCGCCTGCCTATATCCTGCTTTCACGGAGGCCATGGCAGCTGCGCTTGCACCGCTGGCTGTTGGCTCGGAAGCCATCATTACAGGTGGCCACAGAAAGGGGCTTGAAGGGAACTGGTCCTTGCTCCCGAAACGTACGCCTGCTTTCTGGGCCGAAGGATCAACAGAGACGCACGCTGACACTGGATGTGTCTCACCTGGAGGCCAGCGCGAGCGTCCGAGCTCAAGAAGACGACGGGCTACATCCCTGTCTCCGTTGGCAGTTGAGGCCCCCACCTTTAACCGTGTACACAGCACGGTTTCTCCTCGGTTGGGTGTCGATGAAGGTGCTGGTCCCACCCGCTGCCCCTAAAAGGGACGGCAGCGGCAAGCTTATCGACCCACCTCTGGAGATGACACTGCCGCCACCGTGGTCAGCGCACAGAGACCCAGACTCGGGCAAGACCTTCTACTAGAACAAGGTGACCAAGGATGCTACCTGGAGACAACCACAGGAGCCGCTGCGACTGCCCATTGAGATGGAGCTGCCTGAGCCGTGGGAGGCACGCAGAAGGGAACCGAGTGGACCTTCTTCTACAACAAGGACACGGGAGAATCCACCTGGAAGCACCCTCAGCAAGGACTCCCCACCAAGGAGTCTGAGAGGGCACAGCCTGACGGGCCTGAAGTGGATGAAAGAGGTCGCCTGAAACCAAGACCCAAGCAAAGACCACGGACCGATCTGGATGCTCCGGGACCCATCGAGAAGGGCGAGAAGGGAGAGATGGATGACGTGCCTTATGGAGCAAAGATGGAGATACAAGCGGGCAGCCTGACTCTGAGGTCCGCCAACATGGCCGAGTCTGCCGCAGACTCGCTCCCATCCGCGGCCCCCGCTGATGAGGAGGCGGCGCCTTCCACGATCTCCACTGGGAGCCCTGGTGCTTCTGATGACTCCGTCCCAGTCACAAGGACAAGACCAGGCCAGGTGGCAAAACGAAGGCCAAGAAGGCTACTGCTTTGAAGAAGAAGGCCACGGCAGGCCCGCCGAAGCCAAAGAGGTCGATCTGGTTGGACATCTCGGAACGAGGAGGAGGCTCCATCGAGTGCCGTGTCTGGTGGCTCCTCCTGCGCGAGGGGAAATCGACCTTCGCTTGCTGAGAAATACATGCTGTCCGAAGGGTCTAGGTGCTTGAAGCGAAGCAGCCCAGCGTGTGCATCATGATAATCAGCCTAGCTCTAAGTCCTCAAGCCACTTCTGTTCTCAGGTCATTGCAGCTTCGGTCTGACCTCCACATCTCAGGCCAGCTCTGCAACCCTGGCTACCGCAGGGCAACCGGCCATTCCACCTTTGGCACCGTTGCGCATCCCCGCAGGACCACCTCCTGGGCAAGCCGATTTCCAAATGAGGCAGGCCTAGCCTGGTGCGCTTCTTCTGCCAACCTGACGGAGCTCTTCCCTCCAGGCCTCATCTCAACAACAGGCAGCACGCCAGAATGCTGGCATGCAGCGCCCTCTGAGTGGCCCATGCCACTGACAGGAGGCCAAGCTGCACACCATACTCAATGCCAGTATGTCTTCTCCAGACGTTTATCAGGCAGGGCCCACTGAAACATGTTCAGTATGCGCGTGCATGCCTGGCTGCTCACTAGTCTCAGGTGGATTTCGTCACCCCTTGCAGGTCTGCATGAAGCACTGGGCCGAGGCAGCCGTCACCCTCCTCATAGCCTGCTCAGCCCCCAACTCTCCGCCTGCAGGACCATCCTGGCACCAAATTGGCCTATGGACTGTCGGACCCTCGATGCTATACCAGTGTCGCAGGGAATTCCAACGGCGTACTCCTGTTCGGGCCAAGTTGCTCGACCAACGAGACGGACTAACAAGATCCACGCCGATCCCTGGGACGATCAGGAGCCTCCCCTCTACGCAGGACTTCAGGCTGCTTTGGATCTTGAGACCATGGACTAACAGGTCTGTCTCACACCTCTCACTGCAGCCGACAAGGCAGGCAGGTCTTTGGCGGCGAGCCCTGGGATCTGACATGCCCCTACAATACCCTGTCCACACACTCTATGGACAGCTAGCGCCACATCAGCACGCTAAGTATCTGAGCCAGCTCGGTCCCAAGTCCGAGCATTCCCCCACTGTCCTCGCTGATAAATTACCCAGCCTAGCTACCTCACTGATCTGCCAGGCTGCTCTGATCTCAGGGCGAATAGGAGCGAGGGTTGACAACAGTCGCCGTCTGTTGTCGGAACTGCGGCTATACCATTGGCATTGTCGCGGGAAGCCACGGCAAGAGCAACAAAACCAATCAGTTCTGAGGAGTGCAGCCTCACGGGGCCACTCTTCCCCCAGCGGCCAATTCCACGTCCGCGACTGTTCTGTCCGATCATGTCCCGTCACAGACCCCTCCTTTTCTGTGTCTGTGTTGGTCTGGGTCGCTCTTCACAATCTACGCTGGCTTCATGCAGTGCTTGGGCAAGGGTTCTACTATCAGCCTCGCCTTGTTTTCTGTGTGCAAGATCGGGTCTTGTATGCAGCCTTTCCACTATGGGCTCAAAGCCCCATTCTCATCTTACCCTACATGAGTGTGAAGCCAGAGCCCCGGCGAGACAGCACCCTTGTGCCGTGCAGCGCTGCCAGTCTTGAATACCCGTCTGCCCCAGACAACGTCCATATTCCGCTGACCGCTGCTGCGGGTGGCGGACTCGGCCACCAACAGGTAGGTACTCCGAAAATCAAATGGACAGTAGCACTCATGATGATTATGCTTGCCCAGGTGCGGCCAGCTCTTGGAGTTATCGACGTCAACCCATTCCTCCAGGAGGCTCTTGCCCTCTCTCCAACTGAGGCCAGACCAGCCGTACCTGTTTTCTCCAACATTAGAAAGCGCGACGAGCATGCAGTCCAGGTCATCTACATTTTTCACCTGACGAAGGTTGGAGCCGACAAGGTGCCGAAGTTGGGCAATCTGTGGGTCCCACCCAGTCCTGACATTTTTGGACCAGAGTCCAGTGGTCCCAGTCCTTTCTCGCCGTGGTTGGGCGATTTAGGGAATGGAAGGTCTGCAGCCGATAAGTACCCGCAATAGGAAGATGCCGGCCTCCTTGTCTCCAGGCGGCAAGCTTGGTGGGTATGGGGTGGGCCTGTCGAGCAAGGTTGTCGGCTTGGCTCTGCCGTATTATGAGGTGGTCAATCATACTATGCCCCGCGTGATGCAAGTAAGTGGGACCTGCCTTGCGTGTCCAGGAATTCGTTTGGATCAGTTGATGATCCTCAAGCAGCTTCTGCAGACTTAAGATGCTGGTCGGGCATAGGTCTGCCTTTCCCGCAGTCGGTTTTGGGCCCCGCACATGCAGAGGGGGTTACACCACAGTTGTGGTCTCCTCCAATGATAAGCGTGTGGCGATCCGGGACTCGACCCAGTTGTTTACGAAGAACGTGCCAGACTTGTCGCCGAAGCTCTTTGGAGGGTTGGCTATGGTCTTTTTGGTTACTGTGCGGCTTCTGGTACACTTTCCTCGCATGTTGCACCCGGCCTGGTAGAGGGTCGGCATAGGTGAGGGTACCGCACGAGCAAACCTGTTTGTCAAGCAATATGACAAGTCCGGCGGCTTTGCAGTCCACTGCCGGTGAGGTGAGGACGATCCAGGAATCAGTTTTGAAGTTGGGAGCAACGGCCTCGGTCCAGTGAGATTCCTGGATCAACACAAACTGGGGTCTTAGCACCTGGGGCATCGATTCCAAAGTCAGGAGCAGCTCCTGCCACAGCTCTGAGGTGAGTCCGCCGGCATTCCAGCTCCAGATTAGTAAGCGATCCGGCCTGCGCATCAAGGTGACCTGTCGCGGGCGTGGGACAGTTGCTTGGGCAGGCCGGTCTCCTTTGTAAGAGCCTTGCAATTGTCTGAGCGTGCATGGTCTGCCCCTGTACAAGGTGCGCTGCTCTGGGTGGTGAGCAGCTCTGCGGACAGCATGCTTAAAGGAGCGCAGGCCACTGCGGTTTTCCCCCCAGTAGCCCAGCCTTGCAGGCTTGCTGCCTGGCAAACTCCTGTCATGCGAGGTGGTTTGAAGGCTATGTGGCAAGCTTACAAAGAATGGCGGAAGCCCTCTGGCGCGGGCCTCAGATCAGTTCTACAAGCCTGGCGCAGCTTTCAGCTCTTCCAGAGTAAGCAAAAAGCCTTTCGGAAAGCGGGCAAGGAAGCCCGAAGGCAGTGGTTTCACAACAGACTTTTGGACCTCCAGGTCGCGGCGCAATCCCAGGATACACGCCGTCTTTACGCTGGCATCGTTCCATTGCACCCAAAACCAGAAAGATTGCCGTCCAACTTAGGGACTCACAAGGCTGCCTCCAAGATGCTTCTACGCAAGCTGAGCAACTACATCGACACTACCAAAGGGTCTACACAACCCCGGAACCGCACACTCTACCCTCGCCTCCGGCGCGCATTCACATGCAGGTGGAAATAGAGGAGGTCTATCAGGCCCTGCTTAGACTGCCGGTACACAAAGCCACTCCCGCTGGGAAAGCATCTACGTCCATCTGGCGCAGCTGTGCGGACATACTTGCCCCACTCCTCGCACAGTACACCTGTGCCGCTCACCAGGTTCCTCAATTATGGAGAGATGCATGGCTAACCTTGGTACCGAAAATCCCGAGGCCACTTGAGCCGAAGAATCTTCGGCCAATCGGCCTAACCGAGGCCGGGGGCCGAGCAATGGCCCGCATCCTGCAAGAGCGACTCCGACCTCATATTAATCGATACCTTCACTCCATCCCTCAATTTGCCTACCTAGCAAAACGCAGTACCAGCCATGCTATTCTCCGTGTGCAATCCCACTGTCGGCAAGTGCAAGATCTCTGCTCGACGCCAGCCCGGAAAATCATGGATGCTTTTGAGGCAAAGCCGAAGCACTGCTGCAATCAAGGTGGCCTGCAGTTATCCTTGGACTTAACATCTGCATTTGATGTGCTGTCCTGGCAGCTCATCTCCTTGTCCATGAAAGCGGCCAAGTTGCCAGAGGCGCTTCAGAACTGGGTCTCCAGCTGGTACACAGAGGTAAGGTATTTTGTCAAACACCTTGGATGGGAGAAATGTGTGCATGCATCCCAGGGAGTTCGACAAGGGTGCCTTTTGGCACCATTGCTCTGGAGTCTTTGCGCAGGCTATCTGCTCGTGTCCCTGCAACAGGTGGTGTCGCCAGAATGGGTAGCTCAAAGCATCACCGGCTACGCTGATGATTTTCACGCCTCGGACCGAGTCAAGAGCTACCAGGATCTAGAAAATGCAGAGTATCGTTTTGGCTCACTCTTGGATGTCCTGGCCGATGCCAACATGTGTATAAATCAGAAGAAGTCAGCCATATTGCTTCGAGTTCGAGGCAGCTTTGCCCAGCGTTGGCTACGGCATCATCAGTTGAAGCGTGACACCGGTCCCCACCTCAGGATCCGCACACCCAAGGGACGACAATATGAGTTTCCGGTGAAGGAGCATCATGTCTACTTGGGAGTGAAAATCTCGTATTATTCATCCGCGAAACACACCGTCGCACATCGCATACAGGCGGCCAACCACGCATGGCAGAGGCTTCGTCGAATCCTCTGCTCACGTACTCAGTTAGATGTGTGGAAAACGACTTGCAATCTGGAAAGCCACAGTGATACCCACTCTGATGTATGGACTGGCCGCGTCGGCACCAGGCCTCAAAGACATCTCTCGAATGCAGCATCAACTTACCAGGCAGGCTCGNATACCCACTCTGATGTATGGACTGGCCGCGTCGGCACCAGGCCTCAAAGACATCTCTCGAATGCAGCATCAACTTACCAGGCAGGCTCGCGCGATCACTCACCTCTTTGCGCATCTCAGCAAGGTTTCTACCCAGGAACTACACCGCCGTTTTCGCCTGTCTACAGTTCTAGACATGTTGCACAAGGAAGCGCATGCACTGCATCATCAGCTCCTGACCAATGAAAACCTCAGCTCTATGTTTACGGAAGATCATCTAGCAAGTGCAAGAGACACTGCTGCCACCATGCAGGCGTGGCAACTACAACAGTGGAGCTCGTCCCAATCAACTACACCTTCGCCGAGTGTTGAGGCCCCCTTCAGTGCCACCACTGCGGGAAGGCCTATTGCACGTATCGCCTACTTAGGGTCCATGAATCCGCTGAGCACTCTCAGAAGGCGCCTAAGACGGACGAGGTACTGTTTGACCGAGCTCTCCACAGCCTAAACGGCCTGCCGACTTGCAGGCTCTGTCACCATGTTTTTCGGCAATGGGACAACCTCAAACAACACATACGTCGGAAGAGATGCCCCTGCCTCAGAGGGAGTCCCACTTCAATGCCTCATACGGAGACTGCCTNTTGCAGGCTCTGTCACCATGTTTTTCGGCAATGGGACAACCTCAAACAACACATACGTCGGAAGAGATGCCCCTGCCTCAGAGGGAGTCCCACTTCAATGCCTCATACGGAGACTGCCTGCGAGATCCAACCTATGATGGGGTCCGATGAGACTGCGGCTTCACTGCCGACAACAGAGCTGCTCTGCCCGTGGACCCCACAAGTGTCCCCAACTCTCCCCCTCTGTTCCCCTCATTCAACAACAGGAGACGCCACAGCTTCTGCAAGCAGGTCGATGGGTCGAGCTGGCAAGTAACAGAAATGTTCAGCAGTATCTGCAGCATCACTGTCCTGTCTGCTACCAATGGTGCGCTGATGCGGTTGGTCTGAAGCNAAATGTTCAGCAGTATCTGCAGCATCACTGTCCTGTCTGCTACCAATGGTGCGCTGATGCGGTTGGTCTGAAGCATCACATGGCACACGTCCACTCCTCATGGCTCGCCAGCAGGGCAGGCATGCAACATCTGCTTAAGGCCTTCCGTCGTGCCATAGTCCTTCCTTGTAGATACTGTAAGCAATCCAGGGTTAACAAGGACCGACATTACCTTCAGTGCCCTGTTCTCAGCATAGTGCCTACTTACAAGTCTGGTATGACACGCTTTACCCTGGACCAAATGGATCTCGATTCGGAGGAGGCCAAATTTTTCGGTCGAACAGACGACCCGGAGACCTTGCCGCCCACCAAGCGGCCGAGACCGGAGGGCGAATCTTCGACTTATCCGATGACCAAGAGAAAAGGCAAAGGGAAGAAAGGGAAAGGGGCAAGGAGTCAACTCCTCCACCAACGTGGGACTACACCAATGGTTTAGACGTGTGGGAGCACCCATGGCCATCTCACACGCGGAGCCCTCAATCCCACCACTACATCGGCGAGGAGGANGGCAAGGAGTCAACTCCTCCACCAACGTGGGACTACACCAATGGTTTAGACGTGTGGGAGCACCCATGGCCATCTCACACGCGGAGCCCTCAATCCCACCACTACATCGGCGAGGAGGAATACTACCAGCAGCATCTGCGGAACCTGACTCGGCTAGTACTTCAGCAAGAACAGACGATTGCATCCCTTCGTCAGGACGTGACCCTCTATCTCTTCGTGAAGACAGGCCAAGGCAGCATCGTGACTCTGCTCCACCAAACAGCAGAGAAGTGGAGACGAGAGAAGGAAGACTCCCCTCAGACACTGACGTACTCGCTGAAGATTGCCACGTTCAAGCAACTGATGATAGAGCTTCACGGCCGCCTGACGGCTGTAGCCAAGACTCCGGAAGAGATGGAAAAGGCGAAGAAGCTCAATTGGGTGGACGAACGAGGCCATTGGCGAGTTCTGAAGTGGAANCTGATGATAGAGCTTCACGGCCGCCTGACGGCTGTAGCCAAGACTCCGGAAGAGATGGAAAAGGCGAAGAAGCTCAATTGGGTGGACGAACGAGGCCATTGGCGAGTTCTGAAGTGGAATGTAGAGCTACGCAAAGGCATCAGCGAGGAGGCCTTGCACCGGTTCAGGAGCTACAAGAAGATGACCGATCAGCCAACCACGGAGTGGATGCAGTTTCGCCTGGAGATCTCACTGCGCCCGCTCGGGGACCCGGTGTGGAGCACGTTGCAGAACTGGGTGGGACAGGGGGCGTGGCACCTGCTGGGCTGTCGCCTGCGGCGGGAGAGGCCACAGTGCAACGGCCTGGTGGACCAAGTACGGCAGGGCTTCTAGACTCCAGTCGCGAGCTCAGTCTGAATGCTATCCTCAAGCTAAACCTATATAATCGCAGCAACCTATGCTACCTCAATACCTCTGTTCTTGCCACCACCTGGGCGGTACTACAACTTCAGAGGCACGGAACCACTGATCTGGCCTTG
>BGNK01004078.1:0-38162 GCA_003297005.1 Symbiodinium sp. clade A Y106
CTTCGGAACTTTCCAGGTCGATTTGTATCTTCAGGGTGTTATAGCAGTGTTGGAGATGTTTGCAAGGGGTTTGGATGCAATTTGTTGAGCCATATACCGCCATGCACCCCAAGATTCAAAAATATAGCCTAAAGTCTATGACATGCCCACAAACCCTTTAAATTCAAGAAATGCACACTTTCAATAGTGACGGCTCTGTTCTTCAGAATTGTCTACTTCCGGTAATAGCCTATTATTAACATCACCAGGCTGTCCAGGTAAACCCTAAACACCCCAGACACATATAAAAAGTGTAGTGGAACCCTGCCATTCGATGTCCAGTTTCGGTGGGGTTTGGGCCTTGGGAGTTTGTGCCTGAACTGAATAGCAAACCATGTGCCGTCTTCGGATCCTACATGGGGGTTTCCGAAAATTAGGGGTACCTTATTTTGGGATCCTTATAATAAGGATCCTACTATTTTTGGGGTACCAGATTTGGGTCCCCTATTTTTGGAAACTCCCACATATGCATGGCCGCCTACGCGCATGCGAGTGGCATACGTAGTCGACAGGGCTTCTCTGGCCGACTAGTGCAAAGATCTTCCAGGATTCCAAGCCCCCTAAACCCAAACCCCCAAACCGTCTTCATCTCCTTCCGCTTCCGCTTTCTCGCTTATTCCGCAAATTCAGCAGCACCCAGGTCAGCTGTATGCTCTTCAAACCCTGTATCCCTTACATAAACCCTGCTTCGCATTCCAAACACTAAACTTTGCCTAAACCCCAAAAGCCCAAATCCTATAAACCACCAAGCCACCCTCAACTCGAAGCCCTAAACCCTAAACCCTCAACCCGCCCTTTGCCCTCAACTCTAAGCCCCAAACCCCCTAAACCCTAAACCCCTTACACTCAAAGTGGGCCAAGGCACGCTTTCAGGCTCGAGAGGAGGCCACTGCGCTCTCCGGCCGGAAGCTGACTAAACAGCTCCTGCGGCGTGGGGCCCATGGCCCATAACGGTTTAAGGTTCAGATCCTAATTAGGAGTTGGGGTTCAGGGTGCAGTTTAGGGTGTCGGGATGAGAGTGCATGGTATTTATATAACGGTCGAAGGTTCAGGAAAGCTTAGGATATAACTAGGGTTTCTGGGGTGGGCTTGGGCTTCAGGGATTTCTGGGATCCGTAAAAGCTTTGCTACTAAGAGGGTTTTGGGTTGCCTGGGATACCCTAGAAAAGTCCTACTATGGGTGCGGCAGATTTTGATCCACCAGCAGCGTGCTCAATTCAACATGGGAAAACCGCTGTAGCCAACTATAAGACTATACTATAGTAAGTGTAGCAGATGGTATGTTGAATAATCGCATTGTCCAGTATGGAGTGTCTATACTACTATGTAGCAGTCCCTACTGACAAAAATGTGAGACGGCTTTTGTCTGAGGCTGAGAGGTTCATGGTCCGAGCTTTAGAAATTTACAGTTCACGCTGTTCAGGCTTGATGGTGTTACGAACCCAGAGGGTCCATATACACTACTATTATGGAATTAGCCCCTAAAAGACCATACCCATTATGGTTTTGGGGACCTAATTCCGTAATAGTAGTGTATATGGACCCTCTGGGGAACTGAATCAGGCACGGTTTGGGGCTCAGGATTGCAATGCAGGGAGGCCTGAATGAGGAGTGTGCTGCTGAGGTGCTAGAAACCTGTTAGAAGGTCTTTGCGACAGAGCACGGCTTGTAGCTACGTGACGCCAGGCTCTCAGTTGGTATGTGGCTTTCGAAAAGGATGCAAAAGTGTTGATGCTGGGCTTCAAGACTTCGGACAGCAGGTCAACGAATTTCCAATGAATGCGTTCACTAGCGGGAGTTAGGATGAGCCTGACCTTGAACCCTAGATGCTGAAGTGAACCTCTCACACAGATCAGGGTATCTCTTCAGCCTAAGCCATCCAATCTCAGCAATCCGAAAACACAACACCAACCACCCAACCAGCCAACCAACCCCAGAAACCACAACCAACACACAACCACACACGCACACATAAGAACATAGGATAGAACTCTAAGGCTGGAGGGTTTGGGGTCTGGGGTTTCGGGATGGGACAGTGAGGGTGGAGAAAGTGAGGTTCGGGGGCTGGGATTTACCGTTTCGCCGGAATGCACTTCCGACCACACCCTGAAACCTAGGCCCTAGGCCCTTTAAACTGTAAGCCCCCCAAAAAAATTTGCGCCGCATTTTGATTTTCCTAAATAAACGTCTTTGACAAGGCAGATTACTTGGGGGTATGGTGAGCGCCAGCTCGTGAGATCACGGTGCCCAAGCCTGAATCTGAGTCTTGAGGTAGGCTGCGCGGATGGACTCCGCGCGCGCATCCACCTTGGCGACATGCACTCGAATAGATCCTCTAAGAAATTGAACTAATGAAACCATGAACCCGCCAAACACCCTAACCGGGCATAACTAAGGCTTACAAGGACTTGATTACAAGGCCTCGGGATCTACGAATTGGGGGAGTGGTCCTTCAGAATGCGAGATGTGCATCAAGATTTCGGGGATCCAGGCCTCCACATTTGGATGGGGTTCGCGAGGTTTTCGGAACCCCGATTGGCCACAACAGCCCTCCCTCCCTAAACCTCAACAACAAACGGCCCCAAATGGCTCATAGTGATGTCCAGACTCCGTCTTTGCAAGTAGGCTCCCGTTTACTGTCTGAAAGAGTCCTAGGTACCGTTCGGGCGGATACTTTGCCAAACCAGAATGGTCAGTGATTCCTGATCTAGAAAGCGTATATTCTACCACAGAGGTACTCAGGCGAGATATTTAAGCAGTGCAGCAGACAATGCCCTGCAGCTACAGCCTTTGAAGTGCACTACAGATGTTGGTGGTTGTCAAAATTAGGGTCCCTCTTTGGGTCCCTATTATAATATGGCACCTATTATTTAGGGTACCCAAATAGGGACCCCCTAATTTTCACAACCACCCACATGCACACCGAGGCCCTGACGTTCTGTGACTCGAGCCAGCTGACCTCAAAGAAGATCGGCATCCCCCTATTGTAGGGTTTAGGGTTTGGGGTTTAGGGTTTCAACCCAAAACCTACACCGAGGTTGGGGTTCAGAGTGGAGGGGTCTCGAGTCTAACGCAGCGGCCTCAAAAATGTGAACGAAGCTTTGCAGTATGCTATTTTTTAGTTATATTCTGTTGGGTCATCAAGAAACCGTGTTACCAATAATGAAGTCTTCATCTATGTTGGGCCTGCAGCTTTTGATTTCAGGTCTGGCAGTCTGATCACGTCAGAGCATATGACTTCTTGCGACGGTCAACATGGCCATAGGATGACAGGCACAGACGTATCAAACCAAGGCAAAGACCTTCACTGTTGTAGTAGAGTCGTGGTATATGGTACTATAACTTACTCAAAAGGGGCTATAACTAATTATAAGGGAAGTACAGCCGCAACACAATGAGCTTTGCAAACGCGGGCATTATCAAGCTCAAAAGCTTCCCACTCCCCACCTGAGAAGCTCAAAAGGTCCTGGGTACTGTTCTGGGTAGTAATGATACTTCCCCAACTCGTAATAGTAACTCCTAATATAGAAACCCCACATTCTAATATATAGTTACTTGGACCCTTTGGGGAGGCGAGCAACAACACTGTTTGATTTTGGAGATCTAAGTTCAGCGGAAACTGTGGGCCGTGCCATCTTCTGATCGCTGGCGAAGTCCACGTTGCTCTCAGCGGACCACTTCTGGATGAGGGCCTGCAGTTCAAGCCCTAGCAGCCTAGTCTAGTTATTGCTCCCTATCCCCTTCACTCACACACCTAACCTAAGAACTATGGCAGGAGGAGGGCGCGCGACGTGAGGGGTTCAGGGATCCACTACTCGAATGTCTTACGTCTTAGGGTTTGGGGATCCAGTTTCTACAATCTGCATCCATTAGAATAGGGTTTGGGGGCCCATTATACTAAAATTATAATATATAAGGAGCCCCCAAAATAGTATAGGTAAAATATATGGCCCCTACATTATATTAAGGTCATACGAACCTGAACACCTCGACTCCAGAACGAGATTAGACGCCCGGAACACTGCGAAGAGCGCCCGAAGCCCAGGAAACCCAGAAAGCTCAAACCCCAATCTCAGGGTTTACGGTTTAGGGTTCAGGGTTTAGGGTTTAGGGGTCAGGGTTCAGGGTTTCGTCTCAGAACTCAGAAAATCCACAATGTCTGAATCGCGACCTCAAAACACCGGCCTCGCCACCCTTGTGAGTGAGCGATGGGTCGGCTTTCTGCAAGCGCTTGATCATGTGGTCCTTTCGCCAATCCTAAACTCAAATACCTGGTTATTAGGTGTGTTGGACCCTCAAAACACCTGCAAAATCCGACGAAAACGGCCACGCCGAACCCTTACAGCAGCATTAACTTTAGCGTACTTTGAACCGATGGGGTCGGGCTTTGACCCCTGCACCTTCTAGCTTCTAGGGGCCTCCGGGATAGGCCGTCAGATTTTAGGATACCTAGTTTTATGGCTAGGATCTGTTATCTTAAGAAGTAGGCGCCCTAAAAAGGGGGTAGGGTATGAGCCTCTAGGTAGAGTTTAAGTATTGTCTTCGGAATCCTTGTGGGCTTCCCCTAACGCCTAAGCCCTGAACCCCTAAGCCCTAAACCCTACTAAACGGGCCTTAATAATTAGAATAGGGTTTTGGGGCCCATGATACTATATTTATAACAGGGAACCCCCAAAATAACATTGGGAGTCATTTATATAGGCCCCTGTACGTATTGAAACCTCAACTTGTTGGGGCGTCCGAGGTTTGGCTTCAGGACTCAAGGTTGTTCAGGCTCAGGGTTTCAGGATGCAGACGATCAAGCCTAGAGCCCTCACTAAGCCCGATTCAATTTTCAGGGTTTAGGGTGGTTTAGAGTTTACCTAACCGCTTTAAAAGAAGGCAAAATAATGGCCCAAAACCTATAACAGGCTATTATTCTACATACCTTTGGGGGTCTAGGTAGGGTGCAGGGTTCAGGGATCAGAGTCCAGGCTTTAGGGTTTAGGGTCTACAGACCTTTTAGTCGAAGGTGCGAACCCCTGCTTCGGCTCCTGCAACATCCTTCTCTTCACTCGCCAGAAGAAGTAGCGGCGAGAGTTCTTCCTGGAAGCTGCTGGTGAGTCTTGGCTTTTAGTCTGACCTCAACAAAACCTGACAGGAAGATGCTCAGACCCAAAACCAGGCTCTCCCTGTAAGGGTTTGGGGTTTTAGGGTCTCTGGTGTTAGGGTTTGGGGGTTAAGGTTCTAGGCTTTAGGGTTTAAGGTGTTAGGGCTTTTGCAAGCTCTGAGATGCATACTAGTCATGTGGGGTATTTCTGTATTAAGGGGGTTAAGCGTTTTTGGTATATTAGGGTTTCAAGAGATGTGTTCGGATCTGCGCCGACGTACGGCAATCTTTCGCCGTACCTAGAGGCTCATACCCTACCCCTTTTTTAGGGCGCCTACTTTTTAAGATAGCAGATCCTAACCATAAAACTAGGTATCCTAAAAAAGGGGTAGGGTATGAGCCTCTCTGGGGTCTTTGAAACATGTACATATCGACTTCCTGAGGTTCCGGTGTTCAGAAGACATTCTAGTTGCACTAAGTGTCGGTTTCAACAGTCTCCAAAATCATGTATAACTAGAGCTCATTAAAAATATGGGAAATTAAAAACATATCCCAAATGGATAGCTCAAACAGAGTTGCGAGGTTGAGGACGAGCTCGTCAGCTTGTCTGGCCTGCTAGTGACTCACCCTACAAACCTACAAACCCAAACCCTGAAAGCCTCAATGCTGAAGCCCGAAACCCTTAACCCTGCAACCCTAAATTCCGAAGGAAGGCCCTGACTCGTTAACCCTTCAACCCCGAAGCCCTGAAGCCCTACAACCCGGACGTCGCAAAGCCTCAAAATCCGTTGTTAGACCCGAAGCCAGTGAAGCCTAAACAGAATATACTCTAAACCCTAAACCCTGAACCCCAAGCCTTATCACTGGTCAGCCCGAATTTGCTTTGCACGAATGCAGCGGCTCTCCTCGAACCCCAGATCCCTACGAAGCCTCAAGCCCTAACGAAATCTACTCTCAGCTACTCTATGAAAGTTTAAGGCTTTAAGCCCCCCGCCCAAGATCCATGAAAGCTACTCTTTTAATCCTAGTGCTGTAAACACCCAGCCCAAAACCCATGAAACCTGCACTTTCAACGCCGCAGAGACCCTTTAGACCTGAAGCCCCCTAAACCCTAAACCCTAAAGCCTAAACCCTAAAGCCCTACACCCGCGGAGTCCAGTCGATGCTGTCGCGGATGACGTTCTTCGCCTTCATCCGTCCCGCTCGGTCATGCAGGTCCGCGAAAGTGGTCTGAGAGGATGGAGGGGTTTTGGAAGAGTTTAGGGTTTAGGGTTTAGGATTTAGGGGTTTAAGGGTTAAGGGTTTAGGGTTTAGGGTTTAGGTTTACGAGTTAGGGTTTGGGATTTAGGGGTTTGAGGGTTTAGGGAGTTTTGGAGGGTTCAGAGGTACAGTATAAGATTCGACATAGAGCAACTATAAGGGAATGAAATGATCAATGTTTCAGACCAAGCCTTTGTTATCGGTGTAGGACCGGCCCCAATATCCTTATGTTCAAAACAACACGAAACCATGCAGGTACTATGCCAGTTACTATGCTTTGTCCAAAACGATTGAAAGTGTTGGAGTTTAGGGTTAGGGTTTCGGCTTAGAGTTTACAGTACAGAGATTCCGGCCTTGAAGCCTTACCTAGAGGGTCCAAGTACACCCTACTAGTTGCATGGTTACTTGAACCTTCAGGTGCAACCCCTTCGGCTTGGAACCTTCTTGACTGAGTCTTCCTTGGTGATTCTATGGTTTCCCGTACAATTTGCGTGGTTTATGATGCAAACAATTGGCATGATGACTGGAACTTAGAGCTTCATACGGCTGATGGACAAAATCCTGCATGACCCTAAGGACCCTAAACTATGGGAATTATGGTATATTCCTTATAATGGGTAATGCAGGATTTTGTCCATCAACCGTAGGATGTACCCAAACCGGCCCAAGGCTTCGAAATACAACGGGCGATGGGACAGGAGGGTCAGGGGATTTGGAATCCAATGCGAGGCCTCAGCTACTTGGTGCTCAGAATAGTAGGGCCCGAAAAAAGCACATAAGCAAAAATAAGGACAGGGATATCCCATAAAAACCCGTTTTCATGAAGCCCATTAAGGTAGGGATATCCCCATAAAATGCTTATGCTTATGTGCTTTTTGGGTCCCTACAATAGAGCTCTGGGGAATTTTTGTGGGTAAGCTTCCTCCTGTAACAACCCCCGGAGAGCTCTTAACAACAAGTGTAAAAGCGACCTTACCCAAAGGGTCCTAGGTACTGTCCCAAAAGCCTGGAGCACCAAGCCCGACACCTCACGGATTAGGGTTTAGGGCTTAGGGTTTGGTCAAAAGCTCCACGCCGAAATCCTGAACCCTAAGAACTCAGAAAGACCATACCCAAGCCCAAACCCCAACTCCAAGTCGTCTTTGGGGATCTGGCCGCCACGGAGGTGTACAGGGGAAGCCTTGGCTGGCTGCACTTACACCGAGGGTCCAAAGGACCCCGAAATTTGGTACTCGGCTTTAGGATAGTAGTTAAATAGGTTAAGATTTTGGGGAGTGTATGATTATGAGGCACTTGGACCCTTGTTGGGGTTACAATGACTGAGGAGGTTCAGGGTTTAGGGTATACGTGTTTAGGGGAGAGGTTGGATGGTCCAAGTTCGTTCAAGGCCCTACAGCACTTGGAACTAGACACCCCGATGACCCGAAGCTAGGCAATCGTGACCCTCTCGGCTCGGTTTGGTGCTTGGGAGGCTTTAGACGGTTTAGATAGGGCCCCAAAAAAGCACATAAGCAAAAATTAGGATAGGGATATCCCATATAAACCCCCTTATAATAAAGCCCAAATAAGGTAGGGATATCCCCGTAAAATGCTTATGCTTATGTGCTTTGTGGGGCCCTGATTAGAGTCGGTTTAGAGTTTAGGGCTAGAGGAGGGCATCGGGTTCTCCTAGGGCTGAGGGCTTGAGCATTTCAAGGTTTAGGGCCCTGGCTGGGGGTCGCAGTCCACCTAGAGGGTCATACCCTACCCGCCTAGTTTTTTATGGTTAGGATCTGCTACATAGAAAAACAGGTATGCGAAAAAGGGGTAGGGTGTGACTCACGGTGTGACCCTACGGGTTCCTTTGAGGCTCCCTTTTAAGGGTTCCTTCAAGGGTCCCTTTAAAGGTAAGGGGCTTGGGGTTTTCGCTGTGATCGCTTGGTGTGGACCGGGCCAGTAGGTTGCTTATCCCCAAGGCTCCCTGTGCCCATAAGGGTTCCTACTATCAGGGGTTCCTTTAAGGATTCGTTTGGATTCCTTTAAGGGTTTCCTCTAAGGCTTTCTTTGAAGGTTCCTGTAAGGTTCCCTTAAAGTATATACTTTGGCTCCAAAGTACCTGACTAGGAGCCCCTTCGAGGCCTAAGTATATACTGTATGGGCACATGGAGCCTTGTCATAGGTACGATCTTACAACTGAAACTTCCGGCCGCGGAGAAAGCTCTGAGCTTTATGCAATCGTTTAGTTGTAGTTACCCTAAACCCTAAACCCTAAACCCCTAAACTCTAAACCCTAAACCCCTAAACCCTAAACCCCTAAGCATCCTGGAAGGCTGTGGGACTTTCAAGGTTTATCCAACCCAGAGGGTCCATATACACTACTACGGTTGATGGACAAAATCCTGCATGACCCATAAGAAGGAATATACCATAATTCCCATAGTTTAGGGTCCTTAGGGTCATGCAGGATTTTGTCCATCAGCCGTATTATGGAATTAGGTCCCCAAAACCATAATGGGGATGGTCTTTTAGGGGCTAATTCCATAATAGTAGTGTATATGGACCCTGTGGGCAAGGACCGACAGCCAAGTACTCCTTCGCTTTTGTCGAAAAGCTCTCAATCCCAAGGGAAAGGGGGGAGCATCCAGAATTCTTCACCTCTAGAACCGATACACCCGAAACCCCATAGCTTAAGTTCTGATCCCTCAACCCGAACACCATGAAGCCTAAATTAGCCTTAAGCTTACAGGCGCAGCCCTGTACCTTGGCGTAAGGACGTCCCAAGGCCCTACCAACGACAGAGCCTTGTAATTGCACCTACTGCGAGCCCCTCTTTCGACCCCTGGGTCAACTTCTGCGTAGCGAATTAAGCAGCACGCACCTAGAGACTCCAATATCCCTTAGTTAAGGAATATACCTAAAATTATACTAGGATCCCGACTTAAGAAATATTATATATATATATATATATATATATTCCTTAATTAAGGGATTTCGGAGTCTCTGGGCAACCCACATTCTTAGACGTAAACCTGTCATGAACCCCTTTTTGATCAGCCCCATCCGCGCGACAGAGCATCGATTGCTGGAGGTGCAATGGGTTGGATCCCCGAAGGAGTACATGCTTAGGACCCAGAAAGCTATGCTATGATCTTTATTCCCCAAGCAACCGAAGAGTAGGGCTTTAGATGCCCAAACCAGACAGAGTAGATGTTAGGGCTTTAGGGTTTAAGGTTCAAGGGTTTAGGGGGTGCGGTGTTTGGGACCTCTTCACATAAATTCTTTAAGGCAATATCCCTGCCAGTGCTCTTTTGGGCCCTAAGTTAAGTCTATGTCGGTCCACGGAAGCTACATCCATGGCAGGCTCACTTTGAAGGGGCTGGCCAACAGCTTGGGCCGGCCCAGCCTTTCAGGGTTTAGGGGTTTAGGGTAAGTAGCTCTCGAAGGGGACGCTACTATCTTTGCGAGCTCCATTTACGCGAGCATGTAAAATGCCTGCGCAACCGTGGTATAGCAACTGCCTGTTTTGAAAGATTGCTGGGCTTCTAGGCTAGGGAGGCTGAAAGGCTCGTTTGTTTTCTATCTAGAGTCTAGAGTCTTATGACGCTGTGGGAGATTTAGGGTGTGTAGGACTTCGATTTACAGTTCAAGTTCCGAATTCGAGCGGCTCTGTGTGTGTGGGGGGAATGTTGGCAGGCGAGGACCTTGAGAGGGTTGTAAGCGGTGTTTACAAGGGTCCTTTACTCTGTTGCATTCTCCCAGGTGTCGCTGGCGTTCGCCACAGCCAACGCTTCGGACATCCCACGGACCACAGAGGCAACGATCGATGCTTCAGCAATAAGGGTGCGAGGGTTCAAAGCTTGAAACTGTGCCAAAATCCCTCTGTCCTTTGAGTCTTTTCAGCAGACAAGAGACGCCAGAGACCCTGCTTGGCTTCACGCAGTGGCCTTAATACTCAGAATAGGGTTTTGGCGTATGTTATCTCATCGTACAAACCTGAAGCAAAAGCATGAGTAACTACTCAGGCTTCCATATTCCTGGTCACAATCAGTTCTGCCCTTCTAGGCGGCGGCAACTCGATGCAAACCTGCGCAAGGCCAGCAATCGTCTTCCAGGAACCCTAATGTAGCGGTCTCTGAGCATTGCATGCTGAAATATAGCTATGGAAATCTAAACCCTAAACCCCTATAGAGGCCCCTATATCGGGACCCCAGAGATACACTTCCAAGCCTGTCTGTCAAACGTGAGACTCCACGGCGAAGCACCTAAGAGACCAAAACCACTGGTGTAGGGGGCGGAGGTTGGGTGTGGGGCTTAAGTTTAAGGCTGGAGGGCATAAGGGATCTAGCATGGCCTAGGGCTAAGGGCGATAGGGACTTAGCGCTCATGACTTTTCGGACTTTGGGGGTGTAGTGTAGATAGGCCTCAGCACTCAACCACTTTGAACCATTGGGAGTTCCCGAAAATAGGGGACCCCAATATAGTACCCTAAATAGTAGGATCCTGATTATAAGGACCCCAAAACTAAAATAAGGTACCCCTAATTTTCGGAAACTCTAAACCCTAAACCCTCTATAGATCCCCTTTAAAGGAACCCTTATAGTACCCTTATTATAGTAACCCTTTAAAGGAACCCTAAGGTACCCCCTAATTTTCGGAAACTCCCAAGTTTAAGTCTCGCACCCCCCCCCATTGAGTCAACCATTCCTAAACTTCCTAAACCCTACAGTGGAAGCCAGAAAGTTGGAACATGAATAGCCTCATGCCCTTAGAGTAAAGTATAGGGAATCTTAGCACTAACCCTCCTAAACCCCTGTTCCAACTTTTTGGGGTTCACTGTACCTTCACCCCCAAAGAACCTATCTTTTTCAGGGCTCACATAAGGAAATCTGATGATAAGAAGCCCTAAAAAGGTAGGATCTTTAGGATCCCGGTAAACCCCGAACCCTCGAACCCCATTAAGGCTCGCACGCCCATTGCCTTGGCTAGGCCATGCTTCAAGCGGTTCTGCATCTCCGGCGCTGGGCCTTGATGCTGGCTGCGTCTTGACCCAAAACCTACA
This sequence comes from Symbiodinium sp. clade A Y106, assembly GCA_003297005.1. Lineage (NCBI taxonomy): Eukaryota > Dinophyceae > Suessiales > Symbiodiniaceae > Symbiodinium > Symbiodinium sp. clade A. Next base: position 11,427 of record BGNK01004078.1, read on the forward strand.
AGGGTTCCTAGATTGTCAACCCCAAAAAAGTTGGAAACCAAATTAAGGACAATTCGTGCTGGGATTCCTTATACATGACTGTCAAGGATTGAGGCTATTGGGTTTCCAACTTTTGGGCTTCTACTATGAACCCCAAAAGTCCCCGAACTGTGAATAAGTCCATCACAAATAGCCATAAGCTCTAAGCCCTTAACCCTGCCGGTTTTACCCCATGTACCCAAAGTTCCTACACCCTGCCCTGAAGACCAAAACTGGCCTAAGCTGCCTGGTACCTGGGGATCTTCTAGGGTTCGGGTCTAACGGCTCAAAGTAGCAACGAGAGTTTCGCCCCGGTTTCCGGAAGACTATTCTCTGTTTGGTTTAAGGTTTATAGGGCTCATAGCGTTTGTAGGGATTGCCATGCTCTGAATGGTTTGGTGCTAATAGGGCTTATAGCACTCAGGGAAACTATGCTCTGAACGGTTTTTGGCACCCCAAAACCCACCTCTGTTCGGCCCATAGGATAAGTGTTTTTGCCGCAGAACAGCAAGTCTATAGGACTTTCCGAAAATAGGGGACTCGAAGATAATACCCTCAATAAAGATTTAGGGGGTAGGGGTTTATGGTTTAGGGTTAGGTGTTTACGGATGTGGTATATGCTAAGGTATGCTAAGGTTTAAGCCTTCGAGTTAAAGGGTCGCAGAATATAGTATATAGGCACTTGGACTCTTCGGGTGAAGCAACCTAGACACTCAACAAACTTGAAAACCTTGCGAAATAACAATGTGTCCCGATCAACACCCGACATAAAATGTGTGATAACAAAATGCAAAGCCGTTGTCCGACCCTGGGGACGGTAACCTGTTTGGGTCCAGGGGCGGCAGGCAACCATCACATCGTACGTCATAAGGATGAACTCCTGTGCAGAGCTTGTGAAACCAGGTTTCAACAAGTCCAGGGTTACTCCATGCGGTTTAGGGAGTTTTGGCGGCCGCCAGTTTGAGCTTTATGTCTAGGGTTGATAAGCCTCAGCGTCGAGGGCTTAAAGTTTGGCGTGTGGCATTTGGAGACTTGGCATTCGGCGGGAGGGGTGTTTCCGAGCAGGGGGCGTAGCTTCAGGTTTGGTGATCGATGACATGAAAGTACCCGGTATGTCTCTTCACGCTGAGACAAGTTTTCGAACAAATATTATGGGTTCCCTCAACCACTCAACCCTATAAACCCTCGTAGCCCTAATCCTGTAGACTGATCGCGCCTTGATCTCGTAAATAGCTCGCCCGCCCACGCGGCTCAACCGACCAAAGAGAGCGAACCGCAGGTGAAAAACAGCGGCGACGAAGCCCAGAAAACCTGGTTCAGTGGCTGCTAACTTTCCTTTCAGGGTTTCTTTCAGAGATCTATACAGAGGCTTAGGGATTAAGGTTTCTTTTACCCAAAGGGTCCCAAGGACCTGTATCTATGGGAACTACTCTGACAAACATTACACTCACAACACAAACCATAACATATGTGATTGTTCGATTACAGGAACTGTCTACTTTTAGGAACCGTTGGACAAACGGCGACGAGAGTGGTGTACTCACTCTTGCAGCCCCGTCCAGCTGACCGAGGTATCACTATCTTCATGGCCTTGCTTCTAGCATTGCATAGGGGTTATACTAGCCCAAAAGGGCTGTTGCCCACTCTACGACAAGGTAGGAATAGCCATTAGACCCCAAACTAAAGCAGACACCTGAACTCAGATGGGACTTTCAGGAGGGGACCGGAGGATAGAACAATGGTATCTTTTACTGAAATGACCCTGCTTTCTGATACTCCAGCCACATGGCCCTGAGCTCAAGAGGCACCACACACAACATATGCCTCATTCCAATCTGCCTGCGTGTATGTGGCGCTTCTGTTGCACGAACAGTCTTTACATTGTATGCCCTAGCCCTGCACCCGATGAGACGCCGAAAAGCCCACTGAACCCAACAAACCTTGAATCCTAAACCCTTGACCCTAAACTCATAAACACCAAACCCGAAACAATTTCATCTGAGAGGCGGTCGAACACAAACCAGATCTGGATGGGCTCCTCACGCCTTGCACATGCGTTGAGAATCAGGAAATAGGACATCGCCCTAGAAGACCAGTAGCCTATTTCCTGTGGCAGAGCACAGGGTTCGGGATCAGGTGAGGCAATGGCTCTGAGGTCTGTGAACAGTAACCCACTATTAGGTCACTGGCCGTCTTGATGTTGATATTTGTCGCCTATACACCCCAAAACCCTGCACCCCAACCCCCAAACCTCGACCTCAAGCCTAAACCCTAAACCCTAAACTTCAAACCCTTATCCCTAAACTTAAACCCTATATACTCCGAACTTTAAACTCTAAGCCCTCAATCCCAAGCCCAAGCTCCAAATCCTTCAAAGCCTGCACCCTTCAATCTCCTCCAAACCCCGAAGAAATTACTTCAGCCTTGTAGGCACTAGTACGTAGACCTCTATCCAAAACCCTAAACCGCCCTAAACCCCAGTGCCCTATGCCCTACACCCTATAGACCCTAAACCCCAAAACCCTAAACTTAAACCCTATAATTCCCGATGACCTAGACTCTACACCCGAAACCCCGAACCCTAAACTTAAACCATATAATCCCCTATGGAGCCCCACCAAAGATGACCAAAATTCGAAACGCCCTCGTCCCGTGGCCTTTTGGGGAGGCCGACTCGCCGTGGATCCCTGCAGTTCTGGGTTTGCGGTTCGGTTTATAGGGCTGAGGGATTACAGTAAATCTCAGACAGTTGGAACGTGGATTTAGGATGAATAGTGATTAGGGTTTGGGGTTTAGGGCTTTGGGATTGGGGTTTAGGGATTGCGGTTTTAGGGTTTAGGATTTAGGAAAATGACTTGAAGGATTGAGGTTGAGGGCTTGGGGTTGAGGGATGAGGGTTTAGGACTTGGGTTTCGGGTCGATAGTCGGAGATGCGAAACTGCGGTTTCCGTGGGCTTGCAGGATCTTTGGTGGCCTTTTGGGCCACCTTTACGTCAATCCCTTTTATTTCCGAAGGGTCCCTTTTCCCAAATAGTAGATACTTTGGCCTTAAAGTAGTCCCTATACAGGTACTTTGGGGCCAAAGTAGAAACTATGTGGGTACATGGACCCGTAGGAATTTAAAATTTGTCCCAGCCTGGCATCCATCCGAATCGTGACGTGCTCAGGCCCGGTTGGCTTGTCCTGTTTGCCAAACAGAAAACAGTTGCGTTAATTAAGCGAGGAAACCTGCACCAAGCATGTGGAATTCAAGAATTCGGATGAATTACAACAGCAAACAACAAGCACCCAGAATGTCCTCCCCGCCGCTGCTGTCGCTGCCCGCGCTGCCTCACCAGGCGGCTCTCCCCGAAGCACACTAAATAACTAAGCCCTGAACCCGAAATCCTAAATTCTGTACCCTAAACTATGCCCTGAACCCTGAACTCTATAGACCCTGAACCCCAAAACGCTATGAACTGGGTACGGGCTCTATGCTCTATGTGTCTTTGTTTTGCAACTTGAGGGCTTCAGAGCTTTGGGGATCGGCGATCAAGGCCGACCTAAGAATGACTAAGGCAGTTACCCATAGGCCCCATAGTAGTTCCTTTTGGGGGTTCATATTTAAAATTCTATAAGGTAATCCCAAAAAGGAACTACTATGGGGCCTATGGGTAATAATATAAGTAGAACGGAGTTTTGGTGCATAATATGCCAGAACTGAGCAACCCCATGGAATACGCCTCTAATCATTCAATGACATGCTGTAGAGACTCTGCTCCTCGTGGGGGCTCGCCTAAGACACAAAGTTTGGGACGTCCGGGGTTCAGTGTGAGATGACGATTTAGTGTTTAAGGTTTATGCTTCAGGGCCAGTATAGGGTTTAAGGTTCAGATTCTGGGTTTACCTACAAGCCCTCAACCTGTCTTCCACAGATGCTGGGACCCTCCCCTCAAGAAGCTACCGTAATGGAATCCGAAAGCTGGACAAGGTTCGAAGGGTAAAATAGTTGAGGCTACTACTTCGCCGAAAACACAACTGGACCTCTATCCATTCAACAAGGGCCTCCACGTCAGCGCCCTAAGCCCTATAAACCCTAAGCCCCTAGTTTGATGACTGATGCCCGAGCTTGGGCGATGAGCCCGAGAGGCTGCCACGATCGGAGCTTCGTCTCCGCCGCACGCGCAAGCCAGTCGGAGCCTGGCACGAGAAATTGGGTAAACACACACCGCTTTCTTGAAGAGCCTGGCTCTCAAGAAATCCTATTAAGAATCCGAATCAAGGGGCGGGGATTCTTAGCTCTGGGATCCCATTATTCGTATTAAGAGTTCTGAAATCCTACTATTCGCATTAAGAGTACGTTGAACCTCCAAGTATGGTCTAAACCCCGCTGCCTCATCGGCTTGCAGTGACCGGCCCAGGGCCGTGGGCACGGGAATGACGCTGCTGGCATGGCTCATGGCTCACAAGACCCTGAGCCCTAAGCCAAAAGTCTGAAAATTGTAACTTAAAGTACATTAAGTATGGACAAAACACTGCAGAAGCCTATGTCTTATTGTAAATCTAATACAGTACACCTCAAAACCCTGCTCCAGTTATTAAGGCCCCTATTATTATGATTATTATGATGATTATTATTATTATACGGAGACTCCTACACAAAAGATGGCTTAGAGTCGTGGGGCTGAGGCTTGGGCGGCAAGGCCTATTGAGGGTGGCACACCCTCTTCGATGGCTGTAGCCTCAGGCTTTGTGGTTCTTGACAATGTGAAAGGCTGAAGAGCGGGCCTACAAGAATCATGGCGCTCGCAGTGCTGCCGAGCTTTATGGAAGGTTGAGAATGTCAGGACAGAACTGTCATGGGTTTATGGCTTAGGTTCAGGGTCTATAAGGGGGATTTGAGAAGCCCTCAACCCTAAACCCGTGAACCGTGAATGTCAGGGGCACGGAAAGTTCGGGACTAAGCGCCTGCAGCTCCTGGTCTGGCGGTGTAGAGCGAACTAGTCACCAGTCAAGAGCCGGTGGGCGACAGCAGATCTGCTCTCCAGTCTAAACCCGCCCAAGCCGCAAGTGGAGATATTATGATATTTCGTCAGGTTTCGATCTGCCAAACTCACACCAAGCCCCGAAACAGCGTAGAATAGGGTTTTCGGGAACCCACAGGCGCAACATTGATAAATAAAATGCCCCTCAACCTGGGCGTTTAAGTAACCAGGGAGAGAAAAGTATAGACTTTATTTCATAATGGTTCCTTTAAGAAAAAAAGGATTAAAGTATGGTACTCCAAAGCCCAGCTCAACTAAGCCGTAAAACAGAGCACACAAGAACACTAAGTCACCTCTCCATCTCAGGATTCCTGCTTTCTGTCCACGAGGGTTTGAAGGACTTAGGAATGTCATGGGCTTAGGGAGGTTGCTGGGGTGAAGGTTCAGGGTTTTAGGGTTTCGACGGATCTTGGTTGAGGGGTTCAGGGATTTAAAATTTAAGGGTCAGGGGTTAGATGATTAAGGGTTTAGGGTTTTTGATTTTAGGAAGGCTCTGTGGGCCCACCATAAACCCTGCGAAACCCTAAACATCCCTAACTCCACGCCCTAAGGACATCCTCCCAACCCCGAAAAAGCTGAGCACCGTGCAGCTGCTTCTCTCTAGCCTCCATCAGTGCTTTTTATGAGGGTTTTGGGGGGGGCACTTAAAGGATCCCGCATCTTAGTTAGGGTGAAAGGTAAGTATCAGCATAGTTGCACTAAACATGTCCTTACTAGTTCCTTTCTTTTCAATACACAAAGACGCCAAGAGCCTTCGAGGATTATGCTTTCGCATTTACTCATGTTAATCGTCAGGGCTCCCTACCCTAAACCCTAAACCCTATCCCTATACACCCCAAGCCCCGATTCCCAACCGAAAAAGCCTGAATCTGCAAGGCTCCTTAGACAGGGCATGCGCTTTTGCTGGGTAAGAGCCTCCCGTTGAGCCAGCCTCACTTTGCTCCGAGCACTCGAAGAGCTCAGAGAGCTTGAGCGAAGCAAGCGTTTGGGCATGTTTCCCTAAGCAGGAAGCCTCAGTACGAGAAATCCGGCAATCATAGTGGCTGACCCTCCTTCAAACTATACTGATGGCCACAAAATGCTTGGCCAAGAACGCAAGTTCCATGATACTGCTCGTGTGAGGACGATGATCTTCGCTGCGCCTTTGACAAGGAACATCGTCGTCCATAAAGAAGGGTCTTCAGGCATGTAAGGGCCCCAAGGCCCACACCATGATCCCTGAACCATTCAGGGTTATATAAGGTGCTTTTGTTAGGGGTTCAGGACCCTAAGTGCTACCCAGAGGCCCCAAAGTAGTTCCTTTTTGGGGTTCATATATAGAATCCTACAAGGTAACCCCAAAAAGGAACTACTTTGGGGCCTCTGGGTAGGCCTATTCCCTACCCGGACCTGCCTCGAACCTCAGCTCACTACAACTTCAGGGCTTCAAGGTCTTTTGCTGTTTGTTTAACCTCGACTTGATTGTAGTAGGAGGTTATGACCATAAACCCAGGCATTAAACTGGTTAACCGTACCCTAAGGGTCACAGTAGTCCTTATTTATGGTTTGGAATCCTAAAAAGGCCCTAAAGTCCCTAAACCCGAAACCCTAAACCCCTAAAACCCTATACTAAGGAGTACTTGGGCCCTCTGGGGAAGATTGAAACGGGGACCGCACCTTGATCTCCTTCTCGATTTCGCTCTTCGCGGCGCCCTGGCAGCAGCTAGAGACTCAGCTTTGGAGGCTTTGCCTTAGGGTTTAAGGGTTACCTTAACCTACCAAAACCTATTTTTTTTGTGGAGTCCCTATAAAATCCATATTAGGGTTTAGAAGAAGAACCTACAAAAAAGTAGTTATGGTAGTTTAGGGGTTAGGGTTGAGGGTTTAGGGCGGTTTAGGGTTTAGGGCTTCGGGTTTGTAGGGTTTAGGGTTGCAGGTTCAGGGTTAGCAACCTGGAACTGCCATAACCTACTTCCTCGCAGCTTCCTTATACATGCTATCTGAGGGACCTTCCGACCCTCAACCCCCACATGGGAGTTTCCGAAAATAGGGGACCCTACTATAGTACCCTAAGCAGGAGGATCCTTATTGAAAAAAGACCCCCAAATCAGGTACCCCTAATCTTCGGAAACTCCCGACATAGAGCTGCAACCAGCCCCAAGAGCCAGACCATCGAGACCCACCCTCACATCATTCAGCTCACCCAAAGGGTCCGAAGCACCTCTAAGGGGGGAGATTTACCTAAGGGTTCCTTCAAATGTTTAGGGTTTAGGGTTCCTTTGAGCGTTTACGGTTTAGGGTACTATGTGGGGGATATTTACCCAAAACCTGTAATGGTATGTCCTTACTACTCTAGAAACCCTACTGTTGTACTATCTATAGGTACTTAAGACCCTTTGGGTCGTGTAGCCTTGTTTTCCTGTCGCCCAATGGAGTCGAACTACTGGGCCCAAACGCCCTCAACCTGTAAAACCTACAACGGAGAAACCGTACGTCTTCAGAGTTCAAGGCTTAAGGTTTGTAAGTACAATAGAGTTAGATCGTAAGAGCTGTTGCGTTATCTTCCAATCGCAAAAGCAGAGGGTTCATAAATACCACCCTAAACTAGAGTACCCTTATAGTAACCCTTATAGAGCCCTTAAAGGAGCCCGTTAAAGAAGCCCCCAAAACCATATTCGAATTATTAAGGCCAGCAATTACTCTCTATTACTCTGCCTAAACCCTAAACCAGTCCGCAAAGGCTGGAGGCCTCCTTGCCGGCCAGCTTGCCATCCAAGTCCTTCAACTTGGCGTCGATTCGGTGCATGGCCTCTACCTGCAGGGTTTGGCACTTAGCAGGGTGAGGGAGAGAATATGGGTAGGGTTTGGGGTTTAGGGTTTAGGATTTGCGTAAGAGTTCAAGGCCTAAGGTGGCAACGTCTATAACCTGGCGGTTCAAGCTTCTTTATTGGCAGGCCCGGAGTAGAGTTTGTGCCTTGTTGTTGAATACCTATAGGCCATGTATTACATATGGTATATATTGGATTCTACATAGTAGATAGTACTTATTGTGTACTATGTATCATATACTACTACATATTATTATCGGGAGAATTGAACCTACGGTTCACGCGCTTTGAGGTTGGGAAAATTGCAAGTAATCCAGAACTGCGAGGAGCATGCTATTTCCAGTTCAGGGGTCTACGATTCCCTGTATATGTTTTAAGGTTGAGGGTGTAACGAACTCACCAAAAAAAACAAAAGAGCAACTAAACGGACCAACACACAACACCCACACCTCTACGTTCTAGACCCTCCAAATCCTGAACCTCAAGGTGAAACGACAATAACCCAGGAGCTAGGATGTAAAGGCTCAGGGAACCTGACATGCACCCGAGGGGACAAACATGCCCGAATCCCAAAACATCATATCGAACCCTAAGTAAGGGTCCCAGGTACTGTTATGGTTTAGGGTTTATGGTTTAGGGTTTAGGGTTTATTGGGAATACTTCCCCAAGTCATAATGGTAATTCCTTGCAAAGGAACCCTGCAGTCTAGTATTTGGGTACTTAGGACCCTTTGGGGCAGACCCGCGCACCCAATAACTTTTCCACTATGCGCCTGCTGAGGTGCACGGTACTTGACCTGGGGAGCAGGGCACACTTACGGTGTTTGGGGGTGTCTGTGTGTATCTGTGTAGCTGTACATGTATATAAGTGTGTATATATGTATATGTGTAGGTACAGAGACAGACAGAAAAACGAGAGAGAGAGAGAGAGAGAAAGGGAAAGAGAGAGATGAGAGTCTATTGTATAGTATACACACAGTTCTAAGCTTCTACGTCTAGGCTGTTGACATAGGGCTGGAGGTGTCGCGTCGAGGGTCTGTGCAAAAGGCGCCTCAGGCATTCCTTCCTACTTCAAGGTTTCAGGTCTCCGGGGCAATTCGAAGCAGCATGTACACTGTACCCATAGGCTCCAAAGTAGTTCCTTTTGGGATTACCTTATAGAATTCTAAATATTAACCCCAAAAAGGAACTACTTTGGGGCCTCTAGGTAGCTTGCTATTCAATACATCCAATGCGAAGATTTGGGGTTTAAGGCTCGGGGTTTGGGACATGACGGCCGAGTACAGCGGTCAGCCGGAGCAGAACTACACTGGGAATCCCTAAACCTTAAACCCTAAATCCTAAACCCTAAACCCACTGTAGGAAGGCTTTTGACTAAGAGGCAGAGCACCTCCGTCCGTAAATCCGGAAACCCAACTTGCAAAACCTGTACCTCGAATTTTCCTCTCAGGCAGAACACCTTGGGGTTTAGTTTGTAGGGTTTAGGGTTCCCGGTGAGATTTAAGACAGCCTTCTTCATAAACCATCAACCTGCTGACTTTTCCGAAAGTTTAACCGAGACTTAAACCTAGACCGCCTTCAACACTGAGAATCCTAAACCCGCAAGTCCGATTCCTGAAGTTCTGGCTGCGCCACCTCCACAATACCTGGTGGTTCGAGGATGCCACCGCGAGCGTCCACGTCGGCGTACCTGCCAGGCGCCGGGGGCCGAGCTAGAGATCGCAAGGCTTTCGTAGTACCTACATTCTCCGCAATGCCTCGTTCGGTCAGACCTTTGTATGGTCGATTAGGATCCCAGACTATAATCGACACACATCAGAAGGCAAGGCAACAAAATGCAGGTGGCGACCACATTGTTCGAATAGTTAACAGTCATCATAGCAGCGTGAATACTCGTCAGTGTCGCGGCTCATGTTGTGAAGCCTCAAAAATGCCAGTCATCGAATTTGCAATCGCGCCCGCTTGTGTCCCATGTAGAGATTCGGTAGGCCTTGTTCTGCATGTCTTGTGGGGGGGCCTACTGGGCCACGTTTGCCCATCCTCACCAATGGACCAATGCACCTCCTTCTTTAGTTAACCAGACGTATGATCACCGAAACAACGCTACTACAATGGAGAGTCGAGGTAGGGGTACGTCCGGATTCCAAACGTCGAGCTTTCCCAAGGTCTTAAACCCTAAACCCTATTTGTTGCGACTCTAGCTCGAGCCATAGTCCTCTATCCTATATAAGATATGCAAGCATTCCCGGAGGATTCGATTTCGGATTTAGGCTGAAGCGACTCGTTCCGACTGAAACTTTGGCACATGTTTCGATTGCTTGAGCTCACTTGTAGCTACTTGAAGGGGCAGGGGACTTAGTAAGTTGGTTATAAGTAGGGTTATAACTAGGGTAACTCCATTTAGGGCACTTAAAACTCTACTTATAACCTACTTACTAAGTCCCCTNTACTTGAAGGGGCAGGGGACTTAGTAAGTTGGTTATAAGTAGGGTTATAACTAGGGTAACTCCATTTAGGGCACTTAAAACTCTACTTATAACCTACTTACTAAGTCCCCTGCCCCTTCAAGCACCCTACCATGCCTAGTAGGGACATTCATCATGAACCCTGGGTTGGGACCGTTCGGACTTAGGGTTTTTTAGAGTTTAGGGTTTAGGGCGGTGTCAATTTCCGTCCCTGTCCAGATCCTGATTGCATCATACTTGTCCAGATTATCCCGGGAACTGAAGGTTCACCTTTGGGAGTACGTAGGGATTAGGATACCCCAAAACAGTGAAACAGTTGCAATACTAGAATGAACCTCTCCCTTTACCCACCGTTCTTACCCCGGCGTGCATTAGAAAGATCGACTTTCAACTCTCTGCATCTGACTTAAAGGCGATTCGGATATCGTCGGGTTCTTTCTGCAGGACCTTGAAACTCCAACATCCCTTAATTCAGGAATCGTCCTTAAATCATATTAGGGATCCTACTATACTTTGGGTTAAGGAATATTCCCTAATGAAGGGATATTGGAGTCTCTGAGGATCCTTTGTTCAAGTCTTGGCTGACTCTTCGTGCAGCCGGTCGTAGACTAAGCAGGATCTGGCGAGGGGCCGCTGTGGCTTCAGAGTTAAAGCAACCTCATGGGTTTACCCTAAGGGTCCAAAGGACCCAATAATTAGGTACTCGGGTTTAGGATAGTAGCTATGTAGGTCCCAATGTAGGTTACTATTTTGGAGAGCATATGATGATTCGGAACTTGGGGAACCTCAAGGGTTTAGGGTTTAACAGAAGCACTGACCCTCTCCACCCACAGACCCGACTCGCAGCCTAGAATCGCAAACTCTCTCCTTCAATAACCGCTCTCAAGAATGCTCCAACCTTCGATCGTAGACCAAATTCCTAAAGCCAGACGAGTTTATTTGCTTTGCTCCCATTGACAAAGCAAGCAAAGGGTTTAGGGTTTAGGGGTTTAGGGTTTAGGGGTCGGGGCACATCTCCATCTTGTCTGGGTTGATTGCCGGGTCAATGACCTGCCATGCACCAAAGACGGAGAGATTTAGGCTCCTAAGCCCGCAGCCCTACACCTCACGAGTTTGGACCCTTAGGGTATGTGGGAGTTTCCGAAAATAGCGGACCCTAATATAGTACCCTAAATAGTAGGATCCATATAACAAGACCCCCAAATACGGTACCCCTAATTTTCGGAAACTCCCATGTACTCGCAGGGCAAAAAAATGGAACCCTAAACACGCCACTGCAGGGGCCTTAATGATGAAAATAGGGTCTTGGGGTATTTTCGAGTATAGTCAGAAGAAGGGGCCCTGAGGCATAGCATTACTAACTATTCCGACCCCTCTAATACCCCGAAGCCCTACCATGGCCGACAAATAGAAGTTAGGAGCGTGAGGCTCGACCCCCAAGGACCTGAGGAGGCATGTGTATTAGGATCGTAGAGATTCAGGGAAGCACACGGGCGAGGATATGAGATAATTTGTGTGCGGGGACTAAAGCTGGTGCACACATTTCACTTGTGTTTCGGGTTTTAAGTTGAGGCCTGGATATACTAAGTGGTACTGATTCTGGGCCGGCGTGACCCAAGGAGGTCTGTGAAAACCCCAACCCCCAAGGAACGATCTAAACCCTGAGAGCCTTGTACTCCTAAACGCAGCCGGAGGGACCACCCAAGCTCCGCCGCGGAGCTCGCCGTGCTTGGGGATATAGATAAAGATAGGCTGCTCGTACCTCGTAGGCTTCGGACTTACGGTTTGGAGTTTGGTGTTCAGGCAGAGATCCTTTGGGCTTGGAAGTGGATCTCCATGGGCTTCGGGTTTGGGGTTACTTGGAGGTTCATGGGTAGTTATAAGTGGAGTTATAAGTCCCCTAATATGGGTTATAACTATAGATACCTTACTTATACCTCCACTTATAACTACCCATGAACCTCCAAGTAGGGGTTCAGGGTTTAGGGGTTTTGGCATGGTTTTCGAGCTTGGGGCTCTTGGGTTTTCCGAGGCTCGATTATTCCTTCCACCAGGAGCCCGAAAATCCCTTTCTGGTCTTACTTTTAGGGTTTAGGGTTTAGGGTTTACTGTACGGTTCAGGGTTGTCTAGGGCTGAGGGTTCAGGACTCTTCCTTACCTAAGGGATTGGATTGGGTTTGGCGTGTCTAAGGCTTATAACAGGCCTTGCATGGCACCCTAAACCTTTAAATCCCTCAGCCCTAAACCTTTTAATCCCTCAGCCCTAAACCTTTAGATCCCTCAGCCCCTAAACCAAAGTAAGTCACCCTGAACGGGAACGTTAAGTCCCAACTGTTCGAAAACACACATGGGTGGTTGTCAAAATTAGGGTCCCTTTTTGGGTACCCTAAATAATAGGTGCCGTATTATATTAAGGACCCAAAAAGGTACCCCAATTTTGACAACCACCCACATGAGAAAGAATGATTTGAAAGATCGGTGAGTCAGCATGTAGGGTTTAGGAGTTCATGGTTTAAGGTTTCCTACTTATCCCACCTGTCAGGTCGGTGTTACTTGAACCATGTGGGATGGTGCCTCCCCACATATCTTTCAGGCTTACCAGTGCGCACGATGTTCTCTAATCAATGCCTCGGATTCCACTCAAAGGTACTTGATCCGATGCGTCTGCAAAACGCGGACCCTGCGAGCCCAACTACCTACATAGCGGGCTTCTGTTCGTTAAACCATATGACATATGAAAAGCCGTATACTAACTTTAGCCTACCCCATACGATTCTAGCTCTAAAGCCTGAAAATTCAACGGTAAGGCAAGGTACGGTTGATGGACAAAATCCTGCATGACCCTAAGGACTCTAAACTATGGGAATTATGGAATATGCCTTATAATGGGTAATGCAGGATTTTGTCCATCAGCCGTATGGAGGCTATGTTCCAGCACAGGGCATCTCTGGCCCTGTCGGCACTCAGGACTTCAAGAGCACACGGATGTCATTGGGGCTAGAGCTTAAGTTTGGGATTGGTTTTGGGGACCAAGGGCTTGGGCTGCAGGGTTCAGGAATCTGTCTTAAATCATCTGAAACACCACCACATGGGAAGCTTCTAATTACACTCTGTCTGGCCCGGTGGGGTCACTCGACCAGCGCATCTACGATCATGGCCTCAGCGCACGCAGCGTATAGAGTCCAGAAGAGCCGCACAATGGAAACGCTGAATGCAACTCTGAACCCTCAAACCCTGCATGAGCTCACCCAACACCACTTCCAGAATCATGATCCTCGCACCCTAAACCCGAGAGGCCATGCAGAAACAGTCTTGGTCGGTGCTAAAGGCTTTAGGCCACCGTTGGATCTGATCCCAACGCCCGGTCAGCTCCCCGAACTGCAACATCCCAGTAATGGTATATATGTAATATAATGCTAAGTTAACCTGCCTACCAACCTGACTAAACAAATCAAAATGGCAATGCTCATGATGATGTACCATTACCCAAAAGCTGAGAGTAAAGCATGCCACGGCTTTAGATAGTATAGTATAGGGAGTTCTCCAAAAGCCCTGAGTCAAGAAGGCTGCGGCGTTAAAGATGCGAGCTGTATCATACTTCAATCCCCACAAGCCTGGGGCCCCACCCAACATGGGTGAACAAAAACCAGAACTTTGGGTTTAGGGTTTAGGGTTGTCTCAACCCCCCGATTGCTTCCCAAACCCCCAAGCAGCCATTGGGGTCTCGAACCCCATAGAGCCTTCCTGCCCCCCAAGCTTAATAGCAGGTCAGAAAGCTAAACATAAAAAAAAAACAAGATTTTTGAGGGCTTCTGGCTCAAACCCTAAACCCTGAACCCTAAACCCTGAACCCTGAACCCTAAACCCTAAACCCTGAACCCTGGGAACCTAAACCCTCGAACCCTAAAGGCGCCCTGCACCAAACACCTAAATCCATTGCCCTAAGCCTAAGCCCGGCAACATGTCCCAAACGTTAAACCCCACATCCATAGGGTTCAGGGTTCAGGGTTTAGGGTTTAGGGTTCAGGGTTTAGGGTTCAGGGTTTAGGGTTCAGGGTTTAGGGTTTAGGGTTCAGGGTTTAGGGTTCAGGGTTTAGGGTTAGGGACATCGAGTCAAAGCACACCGAACTTGAGGATCTCGTTGTACATGTCGCCTGAGCTTCACTCAAGGACCAGTTGGGCGTCTGAAGATACCCAGAGGCCCCAAAGTAGTTCCTTTTGGGGGTTCATATATAGAATCCTATAAGGTAACCCCAAAAAGGAACTACTTTGGGGCGTCAGGGTAAATAACACCGTGAAGCTGAAAAATAAATATCGATACGAGTGTGTGTGTCAAAGGTACGTTAGGGTCGGCTGAGCACAGCTGATTTCCAGGAAATTAGAAGGCTTTACGCAGGAGTCGCTCTATGTTTTAGCGATCCTGGGGGTGAACGGAGAGAGCCCAGTGTTTCTGAAGTTGCCCAAACTGCACCTGTCCATCATTGATGCCTATCGATTATGGAATCGGAAAGTCTGTACCCTTCATGAAATCGTCTGGTATCAACGATACACATAGTCATAGACTATGAAGCGGCCTGTTTGCGTGGCATTCGGCGTAAAGTTCCCACGGAACAACTTACAAGCCATGGTCGCGCTAGATTTGAGCTACATCGAGAGAGGCTAATACATGCGAATGAAGAGTCCTGAGTGCACGGTGTTCCACAGGATGCTTGAGCAAGGGTCATCCTACACTCAGCTGTATTGCAAAGATGCTTGATACAAAGCGGAAGGACCAAGAAGACAGGACCCAGAGTGCCAACCATCATGATAACAACAACCACGCTTGTCAATTGCGTTTTCGGAAGTTACAAGAAGGTCACAGAATGTCACAGACGTGGCTTGGCCACAGAATTTCAGCACCAACCCGTCGTCTTAGAACGTGGAGCCGCTTAACCCAACGAAGGTAGTCTCTGCTGTCGAAAGTTGTAGATCTCGCATCCACAATCAGACTACAGAGGCTGTTGCACTCAATGCTGCTGCATGCAGCGCATAAGATCAGCTTCAGGTACATCAATTTATGCTCAGCGTCCTTTTGCATACGACAGTACTTCAGTACGACTGCACACATGTGCTCGGGCGAGTCCTACATAATGCACGACAAACCCCCCTTTTTTTACAGCGATTGTTCTGCCGGGGCGCACACCCATAAACACATCCCACTACAGAACCCTTCAAGCTCTTTGGATTTCTCTCGTGCGACCACAGCACGGGTACCGCCAGAGAAGCCTCGCCAGTTGGCGAAGATGATGACCTCGAGATTAGAAAGCCTAAAAGCCTAAATCCTATAAGCCCCAGAATATAAGCCTGAGAAGACTCCTCTGCTACCCAACTAGCTTCCTCTAAAGGTCCCTTTACGGGTACTCTGAGGGTTCTACATGGTCTAGGGCAGAAGGGTCCATGTACCCAAAATAGTATACACTTTGGCCCAAAAGTACTTACACTTCTCCGAAGCGCTCAATATGCTCGCAACCCGATCGACATCCAAGAACCACCCTGTCTCACCCCCTCTCGCGTCCGTCAGCATTAGCGTCTGGCTTGGGCTTGTCATGTGATCCACGTGGTGCAAGACTTGATGGCCGTTTGCCCACACTTTACCCCTCCAGTCGGGATCCACCATGCCCTCGCCGAGGTGCTGCACGCAAAGTGCCTGGGTCGAAAGACTGGCGCAGATCTTCCCACGCTCCCGGGGTGTGTGCGATTTCAGGTGAACCAACCAGAAGCCGGCCCTCCCTTGCCCTGGAATGGCCAAAGTTTGTACATTTCGGATACATGGACCTTTAGGCTTCTAAGTAGACCCCAGCAGTATGTAGAATCAACGCCTTTTGTAGGTGTTGGGCCATTATTTCACCTACTTCGGGGGGGGGGGGTTGGATAGTTATGAAGCATTTTCAGGGTTTGACCTTTAGAGAAGATCCCTGATTGTGTGAGACTCATCGGGGCCTCGAGGATTGGAAAAAGTATTTATTGGCGGGTTTCATTCACGTTGCAAAGGGTTCACGGTTTAGGGTTTCGGGCTTAGGGTTTAGGGTTTCGGGTTCAGGGTATACCAGGACCTGCCAAGTGCCCCGTAATGGGCTCTTAGATTCCTCATTAAGGGGTAAATAAGGGCTACAATAAAGGGTAGTTAGTTGGGGGGTCTAGGTAGGGATTAAGGTTTGGGAAAAGGAAAACAGACAACCCAAAGGCCGGTCATACTACGCCCTTAGCCCATACACCCTGAGCACGATATCTTACTCCTTACAGTAAACTCCATAAAGTTGGAAACCGGATTAAGGCCAAATAGTGCTGGGATTCCCTATACAGTACTCTTAAGGATTGAGGCTATGGGGTTTCCAACTTTGGGGCTTCTACTGTATAGCCCCGAGCAGGAGATCTGAAACATTATGTATCCGACAAGGTCCCTACCACTGTAAGCCCTGAACCCTATAGCACACCAAACCTAATCCGTTGAGCCCTCGATGCAGATCGGCCAAAATCCGAAAGACAAGCTGAGGTATCCTCGGTCGCTTAGCCAATCAAGCATAAAACTTGACTCCTTGGCCTACCTTAACCCTGAAGAACCTACTTTTCTAGGGCTCCTTATTATGATTTCCTTATAAAAGTCCTTAAAAAGGTAGGTTATTCCGGGTCAAGGTAGACCCCAATGGAAGAAAATCGAAGCCCCGGCAAGGTCAAGTCGAACACAGAAAGGTTTGAGACTACCGACAAGGCCGCTAAACAGTCCCAAGCTCAAGCACCCAAGTTTCATCGAACCGAAGGCAGGGATAAGCGGCACTTCCTGGTCCTTACACTGCCATGAACATACGTCGTTTTTCACAGGGCGCATAAGGATTCTGCAAAACCGAAGATGAAAACTCGCCTAAGGTGACTCAGGCTCCATTCCTCAACCCCTGAATTCTGAACTTTGCATGCACAACCGAAAAAAACTGGCCCCTGAACCGCCAAGCCAGAACCCCGGCTTCAAACCTACCAAGCTGAGGCCTCTCCACTCAACAACTTTCTGATGAAGGTCCGTGAATACAATACAGGAGCCAACCAAAGTCATGCCCTAAATCGCATCCGGGGCCCCCGGGTTCCCTGAGGCTCCATGAACCCATATAAGCATATAAGTGATTGTCAAAATTATGGTCCCTTTTTGGGTGCCCTAAATATTTGGTGCCGTATTATAATAATAAGGACCCAAAAAGGGACCCTAATATTGACAACCACCCATATAGTGTCTGCTTAGGCCGTAAAGGGGTTCCTGTATAGCTACTTGAGCGCCAAAGTATATACCATACGGGCATATGGAGCTTTAGAGGTTTAGGGTTCAAAGGTGCTGCCTGACCCCTGCACCTCCGTGTACCTGGATTTTTAGAGTTTGGGGACCGCAGCCCACATCTGCTGTTAATATAGGGGCCTTAATACTGTAATTGGAATTGGGGTTTGGGGTATAGTATACTATTATTATAACTATATGAAGGAACTATTATTATAACTATATTAAGGAACCCCCCCCAAAAAAAAAAACACAAATCCTACGCTAGTTATCAAGGCCCCTTTATGACATGAGTTTCGTCGGCCCTTGCCAGGTGCACTGCTGGAAGATTCTCACCGCGGTTGAAATCCTGCACACCACTGCAGTCACGGGGCTGCCGATGTGAATTTTGGCTTGGGGTTTATAGCAGAAGCCAGAAAGTTGGAACATCCTTCTCCCCGTGCCCTTAAGATTAAAGTATAAGGGATCGAAGGCACTAATCCTCCTAAACCCATGTTCCAACTTCGTGGGATTCGCTGTAGAGTTTGCGTATGGTTTCCATTGTAACTCCTTTTCTTGGTGTAACCAATTTTCCAAATAGGATCCCATAAGGTAATCCAGAAAAGGAACTGCTATGGAGACTATATTATAGGTACGTAGGGTTTAGGATTTAGAGTGTAGGGTTTGTAGGGTGCAGTGCAGACAGGATTTGAGGCTTGCATAAGCCCCCAAAAGTGTACACATTCAGTTTTATAGTGGGTACTATTATCCCAAAAAGTCTAAAGTCTATCCACTCAGCTACTAAGGTATAGACCCTAAACCCTAAACCCTAAACCCCAAACCCTAAACCCTAAACCCATAGAGCTTGCCCTGAAACCCAAACTCTAAACCGGAGTCTTATTCGGCTTCGCAGGGCTTCGGGGTTTTGGACCGTCCTGGCGCTCTTTCAACCTACCCAAACCTCAAACCATACGGCTGATGGACAAAATCCTGCATTACCCATCATAAGGAATATACCATAATTCCCATAGTTTAGAGTCCTTAAGGTCATGCAGGATTTTGTCCATCAGCCGTAGCACCCTAAGCCTTTATATATTCTGTATACTTGCCTTCAAGAATCACCAGCTTAAGGCTTAGCCTTTGCAGAACACGCGCAGCCCTCAAGAGGAACCCATTAAAGGAACCCTTAAGGGAACACCACCTGACAGGAAGAATTAACGGAACCCCTTAAAGGAACCGCTCAGAGGAACCCCTGACAGGAACCCGTAAAGGAAGCCAGGAGGTTAAGGCCACCCAGAGCAGAACCAAACATCAACCGATGGACCTCCTGAGTCCCGAGTATAGGGGCTTTAGTCGAATTTCATCAGTAACTGAATAGTATGGGTCTTGAGGCTTAGAGATTACTACAATAGAGTTTGGGCTGTAACCACACCATAGTTATATGAGGCTGTAAGAAGTTACGAGTTCTTCCGATCCCAAAATTAGACCCTCACTCGCAAGTCCTTTCTTGGGCAACTGGTTTCCTTACTCAGGGCTCGAAACGGCTTTACCTTGATTAACCAAGCTAATTAGGATGGAGTAGGGATTAGGGTTTAGGGTTTCGAGTTTAGGGGAAGAGAGTAGAGCATAGGGTTTCAAGAAGGGTCGACCACGCAGCTCTCAGGCTTTCCAAAGAGGTAGGTTCATTGCAAAATTCTAGATAAGGGTTTGTAATGAGATACTACAGAGAGGTAGGTCAAAATGGTTTGAGTAGACCCTGAACCCTAAATCAAACAATCTGGCACTCCTAAGCTGTGCCCCCAAACTGGCACCCTCGGCTTCAGCATACGAACCTCTAGAAGTCTTAAGCCGAACAAACCATTGTACAAGCTACAGGGTACACCAGAACAGCCTGTAAGAACTTATCATGTCATGCCAGAAGCCGAAACCCTAACCTCACACCCAAAAACAGACCTAAATGCCAAACCCTGAACCTCTCAACCTCAAACCCAATGTCAGATTAGGTGAAGCGAACAAAAAGAAAATCTTTCTTGATTGAATTCTAGAAAAGGGTTTAAAATGAGTTTCTAAGTTCATTCTCAGTTTCTTCATTCTTGTTTCTTGAGAACGGCAACCACCCCTGGGCCGGGAGTGTCCTTCAGAGCCTGTGCCGTCTTGAAGGCACTGTCTGGGAACCAAACCTCACACAGTTTGTGAACCATATAGAATTCTCACTGGCCCAAAACCCAAGGAAATAAAATTTGAAACTTTCAGAATCGACTACCTTATAAGAACCCCAAGAGTTGAAAAGTTGAGTTTACAGCCAATATGAATGTGGTTCCCCTGGCTCATGAACCCGCTTGAACCTGGAAGCAAGCCCGCAACCGAAGCACTAGTACTCCGAAGCTCTCTAACCTCAACCCTACTTTCTCCTGCCAAAACCCAAAACCCTCATGGTCATCCAGGAACTTCTCCGCAGAGCCCTTATCTCGCCCTACCTACAGCAAGGGTTTTGGGATTGTGGGGAGTTCATTCTGCTGGGTTTTAGTATCTGTGGCCTAACGATGGAGGGTTTGTAGATCTTGGGGTCTCCTGGCTGCCGTTTTCGGGCGGTTTAGGTTGTGGGTTCTGGCGAAGTTTAGGGTCTAGGGTTGAGGGCTTGTCTTGCTTGTCTCAAACTCTGAACTGCAACGCCAGCCTTGCCGCCGTTCGTCTCCTTGACCTGCAGCAGGGGCAGATTCTTTGATAAACATCTTGCATTTGCATCGGTTCCGCGCTTGCTTTAGGCCGATGACTGATTACTGCTGGAATCCCCCCGTGTTTTGCCTCCAAGGCGTGCTGAATCGGATGTCCCAACTGTCTGGCTTCTACTCCCGCGCCTACCTAGACCATCAGAGGCAGATCTTCTGTTACATTGCTGTTTCTTTTCTGATATGGGGTCGCTCCAACCTTAAAGTCGTATATTACACAAAACAGTCCTCTGCTTACGTAAACCCTAGATACTAAACCTACGAAAACCTTATAATGCCAACCCCCCCAAATCGTAAACCCTAAATCCTGAACCCTCAACCCTGTGAGATTGAGGGCTGCCGGGATTTAGATTCGGGTTTTCTTGATGTGGCTTCGACCGGAGGTGTTGGAAGTCAGCAAACAGCGACACCTGCAGCAAGCAATACAGGGGCCTGAATAATCAAAATCGATCAAGCAGCAAAAAAAAACACCACAAAAACATCGACCACAAAAGCAACACAAATCAACAAACATAACAATCAGACACACACACACACAACACACGCACAGACACAGAGAAACATACAAACCCTAAACCGTAGACACTACACTGCAAACAAGTAATACAAGCTACCACCCTAGTTTAAGCCCTAAACCTCAGACCCCAAACAAATGAACAACAAAAGCGACCACCCAATAACCAAAACCCCCTCTACCCTATATAGACCCCTATAACCTATAAGTCCTGTAAA
Source organism: Symbiodinium sp. clade A Y106 (assembly GCA_003297005.1). Classification (NCBI taxonomy): domain Eukaryota; class Dinophyceae; order Suessiales; family Symbiodiniaceae; genus Symbiodinium; species Symbiodinium sp. clade A. The sequence goes on from BGNK01004078.1 coordinate 32,477, forward strand.
CCCTAATTATAAACCCCCTAATTAAGCCCTAAACCCTATATACAAACCCCATAAGCCCTGTAAGCCACGTATAAACCCCTAAACCCTAAACCTTATATACACCCTATAAGCCCGATAAACCCTAAACCGTTTCTCGCCTCGCAGCTCTCAGAGTTCGACGGATCGGCAGGAACAAGGCGGTCCACGCTGCGCGTCTCCACCTCAGGTTAGAGTGTAGGACTTAAACTTAGGACTTATAGGGTTTAGGGTTTAGGGTTTTTAGGGTTTGGGGTTTAGGATTTAAGGTTCTTATGGCTTATGATTTAGGGTTGTAGTGTATATAAGGAGGGCCGCCTTGTCGTTCTATCAAGGTTTTATGGTTCTGATAGTTAGAATTTATAGGGGGTTAGAGGTTTTTCAGAGGGTTCTGTGGGCTTTTCGTGTTGCGTTTTTAGGTTTTGGGGTTCAGGGCTTACCGGCTCTTTCTAGAGGATTTGGATTCAAAGGACAAGTGACGTGTCTCAAACTCACTCTCCCATCTCAGGCCCAGCAAGGCTAGGGCTAGCAGGGTTTAGGGCTTAGGGTTGGGTATAGGGGTTTAGGGTTTAGGGTTTAAGGGTTCAGCAGCTCTGACTTTGGAAATTTCTTGTCAAGCTATTTCTTGTCAAGCTATCTTCCAGAAGAACCCCCACCCGCCCATAGAATCCCCTCACGTTAGCAATAACGACTTTACTTATTTCAGCTTGAATTTAACAGACAATCTTTTACATACCATGAAAAATTAAATTATGATCTTACCCATTTGTTTGAAGTAAGTACTAAACAACTGTTGAGCTACATATTGACGCTAAAGCTTGGCAGAACATATTATATATTTCAGACAGAAACTACACAACAGACATCTGAGGCAGGATTGCCAGCTTGCAGCGAAATTTTCGGTTGTAAGCAGTGCAGATAGCTGAGAGTAGTCTCTAAAGCCTCAAGGGTCGAACCACAAAATGTAAAACAAATCGGTTCTAAGCAGTGCAGGTAGCTGAGACACGTTTCTACAGCCTCAAGGGCTCAGCAACAAAAGTTGAAAAGTTTGCGGTTCTACAACAGGTAGCTGAGAGAAGTCTCTAAAGCCCCAAGAGTTTCAAGGGTCTAACCGCAAAAGTGCAAAAAAAATCGGTTCTAAGCAACGCAGATAGCTGAGAGAAGTCTCTAAAGGCCCAAGGGTCTAACCACAAAAGTGGAAAAATTTTCGGTTCTAAGCAACGCAGATAGCTGAGAGAAGTCTCTAAAGGCTCAAGGGTATAACCACAAACCGCTTAAAAACCATGTTTTGCCTTGCCTCTAGAGATACCCCTGAGATACCCCTCCCCACCCTCGAACCATTTCCAAGGCTAAAACCGTAGGGCCTAAACCCCAGAGCCTAAATCGTAGCGCCTAAACCCTAGGGCCTAAACCCTAGGCCCAAGCCCTAAACCGGAAATCCTAAACCCTAGAGCCTAAACCGTAGGGCCTAAACTGCCACGAGTTTTGATCAACTGGCCACGAGTCTTGATCAACTGCCACAAGTTTTGATCAACTGCCACGAGTTTTGATCAACTGGCCACGAGTTTTGATCAACTGCCACGAGTTTTGATCAACTGCCACGAGTTTTGATCAACTGCCACGAGTTTTGATCAATTGCCACGAGTTTTGATCAACTGCCACGAGTTTTGATCAACTGCCACGAGTTTTGATCAACTGCCACGAGTTTTTGATCAACTGGCCACGAGCTTTCATCAACTGGCCACGAGTTTTGACCAACTGCCACGAAGTCTATAGAGTTTAAATTACAATAGGTAGAGAGGTTTAGGGTTTAGGGTTTAGGGGTTTAGGGGCTTAGGGTTTAGGGTTTAGGGTTTAGGCGTTAGGGTGTAGGGTTTAGGGGTTAGGGTTTAGGGTTTACCCCGGATTCCGCGAACCGCAGGCCGAGCATTACCAGCATCAGCCGGACATCTGCTCTTGCTGTCATTGTTGGGATTATGGGGCTTACCCCAAGGCTCCATAGTAGTTCCTTTTTGGGGGTTCGTAATCCCCAAAAGGAACTACTATGGAGCCTTAGGGTAGGGTTCAGAAACTTAGCTTGTTGGATTTTAGGGTTCTGGGTTTAGGCATCAGAGTCACTCAGGGTCTAACTTTTGCATGCTACTAGCGATGACTGAGCTTGATGCAACCCATGACGTCTTACAGGCTCATCTGATGATAAAGCCACTGTGGTGGTCTTCCAGGAGAGGTTACTTAGGGGCTGAGTACCCTAGCCCCCAGGAAGGTTAACCTTTTCAATTCTGGTAGGACTATATTAACCCCAAAAGGCTAAAGATTACCCCTAAACCCTTAAAGGAACCCCTTATGTAAAGCTCCAAAAGGTTGCAGGCTACCTACTCAGCTATTCAAGTTATACTTTTGGGCTCTACACCCGGCAGCTAAGCAGGACCGAGGCAAAGGCTGCAATGACGCCCATGGGCATGCCTGCCGACCCACATTTGGGGTGGGGGGCTCTTAGTTGTGTTCAACTCGAGAAGATGTAGAGGTTGAAGGATCAGCTTAGTAGAAGAGGGTGCTCAATTCGAGGATATGTAGACTAGAGGGCGCAGGATCAGCCCTAAACCGCTTGAAAGTGCCCTATGCCTCCAACAGAGAGCTTTGGCGGTGACATGAGTGATAGGCGGGATATGGCTACGGGCTCTCGAATTGAGCGGCGGTGGCGCCCGAAACACTGAGATCCCAATCAGAACAGGGTTGGGGTATACTGTCCTGAAAACTTACGTAGGGATTACAGGGTGTATACTCCCCCCATCTGCCGTTTTCGTGTGTTTGAGAGCCGGATGCGAAATACTGGATATTCTACAACGTATTCCGTTCTCTTTATAATTTTTAACTCTTCACTAAATAAGCTTCGATTTGATCAGGGTTTGGGATATGGAAATTGGGACTTTGGACGCTGAAGCGAAGCTTTGTCTGTCTTTGTCTCCCTGTGACCGTGTCTGTGCATTCAGGGTTTAGGGCTTGGGGTGCAGCGTTCAGGGTTTAAGAGTTCAGGACTTCTTGTTATATGAACTTGACAGACGGCGAAAACATCTGAACGCCCCCAATGCCCCGAAGACCCACGAAACTCTCCAATGAAGGTCGAACTAGAATCAACAAGAAGTTTGGGCATCCCAGCTTAACCTCTGCTATGGTTTCTGGATGTGCTTGATCTGATTAATGGAGTGCTTAGCCCTCTCCCTTGCGAAACACATCCTCAAGTCAGAAATAAGACCTTCCTTATTAAAACTATATATAATATACCCCCGAACCCTATGCTAATTAAGGCAGCCTTCCCCCCTCCCCCCCGGGCTCCTCCCAGGCGAGCGCGGCCGACAATGACGGTGCGGCCCCATCCCTCACAGAGAGGCTGGTCTAGTTTTGAAGGCTTTACGACGTAAAGTTTAGTGTCTTCTGAATGCTGCTGCTAAGGTGCAACGGAGGGCGACTGACGGTTTGACCCAGATTTTGACGGGGGTCCGGCTTCTGACATAATGTGTGCAAGTAATGAAGCGAACTTGTTTGTCATTTTATATGTCTTGAATCGGATCAAATTTGAGAGCTTTAATTGATAAACACTAAGTCTAATATTCTTACTTGCGCATAGTTGCACCGTAGCAACACAAGAAGGAAGCTTGCCTTCCCCTGTAAACTAAACCCGAACCCTGATCAAACTCTATCGCTTGCTATGTATTCTAATTCTAAGTGGTGGGTCTCTCCGCGCTCCTAAGACCCAAAACCCTGCACCCCAAACCCAAAGGCTAAATTCAACAAAAAAGCCCTGAGCCCAAAAGCCAGAAACGTAGGTCCAACACACTTCCAGGACCCCCAAGTACCCTTTAAAGGGCTCTAATATTTCTCATTAAGAGGTAATTAGGGGCTACAATACAGGGTCTAGGCTAACCCTGAACCTTCCCTACATCCGCACCTCTAAGCCCTGAGCCCTCAGCCTTGAAGCCCAAGCCCTAATTCATATGGGTAGGTGTCAAAATTAGGGTCCCTTTTGGGGTATCTTAAATAGTAGGTGCCGTATTATATTCGGGACCCCAAAAAGGGACCCTCATTTTGACAACTTCCCATACAGGTCTGAAACAGTTTGAATCCAATAAACCCGATAAAGCCCTCTAGAGCCCTAACCTAGGAACCCGAATCCCTGAACCCTACGCCTGACACCCCTAACTCTTGTAAACGCCTGCAAAACCCCGATCAACTTCCTAAACCCTACACCTCAAACCCCAGCCGCCTCGAGGTATTCGATCCTAAAGGCTGAACCTTGTACCCTGAACCCGGCAACCCTAAGCCTTAACCTTCACAAACACGAGGCACCTCGCTTTTTTATCCTGAATCATAGGTCTTCAACTCTGAAGTTAGAACCTGAACCCTAAGCCGTAAACCCTGAACGCTAAACCGTCATATCATAAATATAAACCCCGATGAACCCCTATAAACCTCCTTCCTAAGCCCCATACAGCTTACAAATCCAGGCACCTCGACCCTTATAAGCCCTTTCAAACCCCTAGCCTCTAAACCCCCAAACCCCAAACCCCTAAACCCTAAACCCCTAAACTCCTAAACCCCTGAACCCTAAACCCTAACCCCTCAACAAATCCCAGGCTCCTCGAGGTATTCGATCCAGGATCCCGCATCGAAGAAACCGCGCTTGCGGCTTCCCTCGTGGTCGATGACTCCCTGGGACGGCTTAGGGTTTATAGGGTTCAGGGTTTAGGGTTTATAGGGTTTAGGGTTTAGGGTTTTCGTTGGGGGTTTGGGGTTTGTTGGGCTTATAAGGTTTACGGGGCTTGTAGGGCTTTTTTACGGTTTACAAGGGTGTAGTAGAAGGTTTGTGGGGTCTCGAGGGCTTATGGGGCCTATAGGGTTTAAGGTTTTGCGTTTAGGGTGTCAGGTTTGGGGTTTGGGGGGTTTTGAGGCTTTAGGGGTTTGAGGTGTACAGGGTTGGGGGGTTTGGCGTTGAGGGTTTGCGTGTATAGGGTTTGGGTGCTTCTGGGGTTTAAAGTTTTATAAGGGCGCTTGTGGTGTAGGGTTTGGGGATTTAGGACGATCTTTAATCAAAACCCGAACTCTAAACAGCTAAGACCCTTCACCACAAAACCCTAAACCCCAAACACACAAGAACCTTCACCGAAAAAAACAACACCCAAGACCCTTCACGCCAAGGTCCTCGTCCTCCACCCTATCTAAAGGCTTGAACCCTTAACCCCATCCTGAAAACTGAACTTCTACCTGGACCCTAAGGAACCTACCTTTTTCGGGGTCCCCTGATATAACATTTTTTATATAAGTAATATGGTGAAGGTTCGTGGTTTAGTAGGAGTAGTAATCGTAGCACGAATTTTTGTAGTAGCAGCAGTCGCAGTAGTAGTAGTAGTAGTCGTCGTCGTCGTCTAAGTAGTAGAAAGTAGCAGTAGGTAGTGCATAGTAAGTAGTAGTAGCTGGAGCATATGCAACGACACGAAAACAGAGCCACGAAACTGGAATTTGTTTTGTAATTTTAAAGTGGGCTCGTGATTGTTAATGGTCCCCTCAATAGAGCTAAACTCGGCCCGGAACTCAATAATAAAAGGTCCCCTCAACAGAGCTAAACTCGGCCTGCACGTAATAATAAACCACCCCTCAATAGTCCTAAAACCCGTCC
>BGNK01004078.1:38219-60405 GCA_003297005.1 Symbiodinium sp. clade A Y106
GGGGGTTATAATCAGGAGACCTCTTTAGTACTGTGCTATGATGCGCAAAAACAATAGGCAAAGAATCGATACATAATCTATTGGTATTTAAAGTGTTTTCGGCTTCTAGCCGCAACAACATAGAGACACACGTGAGCAATTACATGGTCGAGGTGGGTGCTGGGTTGGGGGTTGCCGTCTTAGTGGCAGTAGTCGGAGCAGTCGTAGTAGTATCAGCAGCAGCTGCTGTGGACAGGTGAAAATTGCATCAGTCTATTGGTGTCGGGGGGGAAGCATATATGTGTGCGTCAGCAGTCGCACAGGTAGCACAGCAAAGAGCAAAAAAGCATAGATCTTTGAGGGGGGGGGGGGCGTAGCATACATATATATATATATATACATATATATATATATACATATATATACATATATATATATGTATATAGAGGGACTTCGAGGGCTTAGACTCGTGACAAATCGTTCCAGACTTGACATGCCCATGTACCCAAGGGGTCCTGAGTACCTACAGACTAGAAAGTAGAGTTTCCTTCAAGCAGGAAGTACTATTGTGGTTTGGGTAAGTATCACCTCTAAGTACCTAGGACCCCTTGGGATAGTGCAACTGAATTTGCGGCTTAGGGTTTGTATAGGGTTTGGGGCTCAGGGTTTGGGGTTTAGGATTTGGGTTTTAGGGCGGTTAGGAAAAATCTGCAACCTGAGCTGAAACCTTGGGCACAGACGCGGAGGAAGTCGCGTGGATCGTAGGGAAGCCTGTAGGAGCCGGAGGAATGATGCGTCTGGGATGAAAAGTTTAATTAAGTTTAGTGCTCCGGGTTTGCAAGGTTTGGGCTGTGAAGTTCAACGCAAGAGGCTTGAAGCCTTTTGGGATTTGGAGCTGGGTTATCATAATATTAGTATGAGCGAAATCAAGCAGATGAACTCGTCTTAGGGTAGAACAAGCACAAAGCTTTGAGCTCGAGTGGTCCGAATTAAAAATCGACTTAGGGTTTAAGGGTTGGGGGTGTGTAGGGTTTCGGGACATAGTTTTGAGTATTGAAGCTCCTGTACCCACGACCACGCACAGCTGCTTGAACCTACAGTCTCGCATGGCTTCTACTCACCTCCATCTGAAGGCTTGTAGAAGTGTGGCTAGCCCCAAAGCTGCATCCCTGCACCCAGTCCTAGGAACACCCACACTGGAATCCCTGTTTGCAATCGTCGACCTCGCGTCCCTTTTCATTGCGCCCCAGGTATAGAACTAGTACCGAGGTTGGGGTCGAAAGTTTATGAGAAGTGCCTGTATAATATAGGGGCCTTAATAATCTGAACAGGGTTTTTGGGACCCCCAAAACAGTATTGGTAATTATTAAGGCCCCTACACTACCTGGCTATTTGGAGCCCTAAGCCCGAAAAAGACCAAAAGCCGAGGCATTGGCGGCGTGGGCTCAAACTCCACGTCGCGATCCCACGGATCACTGCCGGACGGCTGGCCTGTGTTCCGGTTTTTGGGTTTTCGAGGGAACCGGGAGGGGGGGCTCCATGCATGCTTTGGAATCGTGGTAGGACTTCTCAGGATTCTACGATAAGCCCCCTATATGGGAGTTTCCCAAAATAGGGGACCCTAATCTAGTACTCTAAATAGTAGGATCCATATTATAAGGACACCAAAATAAGGTACCCCGAATTTTCGGAAACTCCCATATCGGGCTTGGGAGAATTATGGGGTTGATAAGAGCTGTGACGAAGCGCCTTTCTGGGACTTCCAGTCTTTTGGCGAAAACCTACTTATACAAAGTACTGCCACAGATCCCGAACCCATTTGGGAGTTTCCAAAAATTAGGGCTACCTTATTTGGGGGTCCTTATAATAAGGATCCTACTATTTAGGGTGCTATAGTAGGGTCCCCTATTTTCGGAAGCTCCCATTTATGACATGCCCGTAGTTTCAAGGTCTGGGTCTTCGTCGGGTTGGTGGTTAACCACCTTTTCACACCAGGGTCTCGTTCGACCACTAACCCCTGACATGGGCCCTGGAGCTGTCGGAAACCCTGCTGAACCCTCTACTTCTGAAGGGGCATGTAAAAGGGTCCAAGCCCATAATGAGCACGGCCTTTTCTGACCTAATCTAATAATCCTGACATAGACACCCCTGTAGGGAATTTTGAGTCTTGAGGCCCAAAACCAAACTCAACTTTGAGGCCCAAAACCAAACTCAACTGTAAGCCCTGAAGCAATCTAAAACAGTGCCCTTAACGATTAGAATAGGGTTTGATGGGCCCTGCACCCCTGCTTACTGTAGTACTTGGGACTTAGAATCGAGACAAGGCCATATGAGTCGAGGGCTCACCTTAACCTCGGCAGAGTAGTTCGGACTGCTTATATATTGAGACTCCTACATCATTCCTCTCTACTCGAAAACACTTCGGACAGCATGTACCTTGCACGACCCTGACTTGAGAAATCCAACTTCATAGGGACCCTTAGGGGGATAGGGGGGAGGGGGGTAGGGGACTATACTTCCTTAAATAGGCCTTATTAGGTCCTTATTATGGGCATTAAGGCCCCCTACCCCCCTCCCCCTACCCCCCTAAGGGTCCCTATGACAACTGCAAGCCAAAAAGCATAAGCCTCGAGATCCTCTTGTCGAAAAGCCGTCAACCCTCCATCCTAAAAGAGTTCTACACTGGGCTTTTAAGTAACCAGGGAGAAAAAAGTATAAACTTTTATTTCATAATGGTTCCCTTAAGAAAAAAAGTATTAAAGGATGGTACTCCAAAGCCCAGTACAGGCACACAACGGAAAGTAGGGTTAGAGACATACTTACGTTCAGCCGCAACAGCCTGCTGCCTTATAGCGTCCGAATTCATGTGCATCTCCAACAGATCGAATATCAGGCGACCCGACGAGCATGTCATCTGTTGAGATCCTTTTCTGCCGAAGTCGACCCAAAACCGCAAAAAAATCTCCAGGCGCATAGTCGACTGAAAACGAGCGTGCTGACTCTGCAAGCAGGACCCTTTGAGCGGCTGGCAAACCGGTGGCAGGCACGAGACATCCTGTCGAGATCTAGGGTTGCAATCTGAGGGTGTGAGTCTCGGGTTAAGGATTCGCGGTCAAAGCCTCACGTTCAAGGTTTGGGGGTCTAAGTCTCGGGTTTAGGATGTTGCCGTTTTGAGAATGCAGTTGGCTGTGGACAAACAGTGCCATACTCTTCGATTCAACCCAGCCCTGAACCCAGGACCCAATCCTTCATAGGGACCCTAGGGGGTTAGGGGGGAGGGGGGTAGGGGACTATACTTCCTTAAACAAGCCTTATTAAGTCCTTATTATGGGTATTAAGGCCCCCTACCCCCCTTCCCCCTACCCCCCGAAGGGTCCCTATGAATCCTGCAGCACGAAGCGGCCGCTGTATAAACAGCACGAATGCCAATCGTCGGCACGACCGATCTTAAGCCCTACAGCCCTAAACACCCTTCACTTTTAAAGCCTGAAGTCGTAAGCCCTAGGCCCTAGGTCTCGATACCGTAAACCAACTTACACCCGAAAGCCCAGGACCCGAAGTAATAGACTCCCACCAGCTATCAGACTCACTCCATATTATCTTAAAAGAGCCCCAAAAAACTGAACCGTTTGGTGGTATGAGGGACTCATCATTCCAGCTCCATGTCTTCCCGCCTTGGGCACATAGGAGAGCCAGTCGAGGATGGCGCCCATGCCCTCTGAGTGTCGGGTGCTCAGTCGTCAAGTCGTTCAGGGTTCAGGGGTAGCTGAAGCGGTTTGAGGGTTAAGAGCAAACACCCTGCCAAAGGTTCAGCGATCATGGGGTTTGAAGGTATATCTGTATCTCAAATTCGGCTACATCGGTTCCTGTGTGGATGCAAGTCATGAGAAGATGTGCAGCTCGATCATGTCATACACCCCCCGAAACAGCCTAGCTCTAGTCTGAGCCTTCAGGCTTCTTTTCAGTCAATCCTGAACAAGCTTGAGAAGCACCCAGATGGGAGTTTCGGAAAATTGGGGGGTATCTTATAAGGATCCTACTACTTAGGGTACTATACTAGGGTCCCCTATTTTCGAAATGAAGCCCGAAGATGCTTGGAGAATCTATGGAACATGTTTGACCAGGGTTTAGGGTTTAGGGTTGGCCACACGACTAAGCTGCCTTTCACGACCCATGCCGTCGCTACAAGACGCTTGAGGCTTTAGGGTACTTCTTTTCCTGGAATCCAAATGCCATCAGCCCAAACCCAAAACTCTGACACGCTACTCAACCGCCAAGACTTCAACACCAACAATGGTCGCATGATGACATGGGGGTTTCCGAAAATAGGACCCTTAATATAGTACCCTAAATAGTAGGATCCTTATTATAAGGACCCCAAAATAAGGTACCCCAAATTTTCGGAAACTCCCAAATGCACTCAAGTTGAAACCCTGGAGCCTAAGATATCAGCCCCGAACTGCCAACCCTAAACTCCTAGCCCCGAACTCTAAACCCTGAATCCCAAGCCCCGACCCTGAACCACGAGCCAAACCCCCAACCCCTGCTACAAGGGTTTTGGGAGGTTTAGGGTTTAGGGTAAGATGATGCTATAATAGAACTGCAACGATGAACTCTCATATCCCACTGTACCAGGGCCTCCTGGTCGTCTCGCACGACCTGGATACTGCAGTAGCCTTAATGATTAGAATAGGGTTCCTTTAAAGGGATCCTTAAAGGGGTCTATAAGGCGTCTATAATAGGGTTCTATATTAGGGGCCTTAATGATTAGACTAGGGTTTAGGGGTATATTATACTATAGTTATCCCTAAACCCTATTCCAATTATTAAGCTCCCTACATTACGCAACAAGCTCATAGGGAATTTCAGAAAACATGGACCCTCAAAACCTGGGTAACGTAACCCTAAGTTTATGGAACTCCACATCTTTAGCAAGCTTTAGCCGGCTGAAATGACGGCTCGAAGGGTTTAAGGTTTAGTGGTGTAGCGGCTGGTTCAGGGACATAGGGCCAAAGAAGGTTTAATAACTTATAGTATTTATAGTCGAGTACATCCTGAAGGCTTCTTGATCTTTATCCCTTCATTGCAAACCGAAACAAAAGATGCCCGATGCAGAGACGAGCATATTCTTTGACCGGGAGATCAGGGTTTAGGGCTTAGGGTTTCACGGTTTAGGGTTTAGGGGTTTAGGGTTTGTAGCTTTCTTTGGAGCTAATATAAGTCATTCAAGATACTAGATTATAATAATGAAATTCGAGATAGAAAAGAGTATTGCTCCTTTTTATGTCTGCCCGATCCGAAGAGCAGGGTTTAGGGTCTGTTGGCAGCCAAGCAAAACAAACCCTAAAGCCGTGGTATAAGGCCCTTTGTCTATAGAAAAGGGCTTGCGGGCGGGGGACGGGGGGGGGGTATCATACGCTCTGGTTGTTGAAATCCAACTAGAACCCACACAAAGACCTCGCTAAAAAAAAACAAACACTAAACCCGAAACCAAGACGAAAACCCTCTTCGTCGGAAGTTCATTTGCTCGTAGATTCCCATCACTACGCTGACATGTTGGTTTAATTTCGGGTTGAGGGCTTAGGGGTTTAGACGGGCTAGGGGTTTAGGGTTTAAGGGCTTAGGGAAATTCGGTGAATTGCGGCTATTGAGTGTGTTTAAGCATCGGCCTCGGGGGCTTAGGTGTCGGTACCTCCTTAACCCTGGAGAACCTACCTTTTTAGGGTTCCTTATTAAGATTTCTTTATATAGGTCCTTAAAAAGGTAGGTTCTTCAGGGTTAGGATTTGGGTTAGGTCGGCAACAACTGAAATTACGACGAAGATGAGTGGCTTTGGGCTTTCGGATGGGGTGTAAACCAGGTAAATTGTTAGTTGCGACGAGGTGTGTGGCTTCGCTGCAAAACAATAACTCACATCGAACTTCCTCTTGCTGTCTGCATCAGCTGTCATTCTCACGGAAGTTCTTGCGAATTACAGCTGCTGCTTCAGTGCAGGCTATGGTGCCAAGCACACCACAAACCCGATGCTGTCCCAGCTGCAGGGCAGCTTCCAGGGCCTGGATGTTTGAAAGACATCTCCTGTCGCAGCCTGGAAAGCAGCCCCATCTTGCAAACGAGCTGGGTGCTAGATATGTGCCACAAGTGTGGACATCACATAGAGTGTTTCTGCCAGATGTCTGCTGAAGTTCACCAGCTTCATATCTAGAACGAAAAATACGACCTCTCCTAGGATCCCCATCAGGATGCGAGATTGGTGAAGCCAAAATTCATGCTGTACAACCGCACACCTGACGCCATGGTTCAGTTGCTTTGGCAATCTCGTCATAGGACTTAAGGCCATCCAGCGGTGTTACCGGCCCCTTGGTGGTCCAAGGCATGGCAGCGCACATGCTCTTTGTTACCTCAGATCAGGGACAAAAAAGATCCGACACACAAGCCATAAGGTTGAGATCTCCCATACTCTCCTCTCATAAAGTAGGAATCTCCAAAAAGATTATGTTGAGGTGCTTCTTCGGTTCCTTCTATCCCGGCTTCCGATAGAAGGAGAAGGATACGCGTAACCATTTAAGTGGCGGCCTACTGGGTCAAACCACAAAAGTCAAGACTACTGCTTGACACAGAACCCGGAGGGTTATACATGCGGTAGCTACACTTATGACTATTTATGACATTGATAAAGCTACCTATAACCATACTTACCAAGTCCCATCATGGTCCTTTAAGTGATCCGCCTGGCCACTGACTTGGCTGCCGCCATGCTGGCTGAGAAGGCATCCACGGCTGCAGCTGTGAGCTGCAGCTTCGCTGTGTCGCAGGTGGCCATGCATATGAAGCCAGTAGTGAGGGCCTGCTGCTGTGGCTGTTCTGCCGGGTCCTCCCACTCAAGGTCACAGATGGCCCGGTGCCAGTTGTAGAGCGTCTTCGCCAAGGCATCCGGCTGGTAGAGGTCGAGCTTGTTGGTCTGGTTGCCATAGAAACAAGCACTGGGCAACTGCTTCTTGGCCGCGATCACAAACTTCGAAGGTTGCGATGTGGAAGGAAGTTCGACGAGCGTCTTCAAGACTACATCGACTCGTTCCGGGTTGTGGTGCCAGAAAGCATAGCCACCCAAAGGGAAAGGGCCAGATCCGGGTGCCACAACGGAGCGGCAGGTGCCGTCTGCAATCGTCGAACGCCCGATGTGGTCCTGTAGCGTTGCAGGGACGCCGACATCTTTGAAGTGCTCCAAGCGCTCGAAAATCGCACTGTCCAAGAAGACAGGAACACTGGGAGCATCCACTACCGTCACCTGGCCACGGAGCGATGGAGGGGTCACACCAGAAAACTCCGCATGGGCGGTGACATGCGGCATCCATCCAGCCAGGGTAAGGGCTGCAGCTACGACAGAAACCATGGCTCTATTTGGTGGCGCTGAAAGGCTGCAAAGGGTTTAGGCTGTGAGCCTCAGTGTTCAGCTTTGGGTCGCACTGCCGAGCATGATTATAACTAGCCTGAGTTCAGCCGCCCCGCCTGTACCTACATTCTGGGTCTTCTAGGTTCGATGATCCATCACGTGCTGAAACTTCACAAGCTGCTAGCCGATAGCTGGATTATGGGTACACTTGGGTTGCAAAGCATAAAGAACACTAATGAACACTGAAAGTAAGTGAGCTTCTACTGCATTATCAACTTTCAGTGGCCAACGGCCCCAAATCCTACACCTAAACCCAGACCCCTCAACCCTAAATCCTAGCCCCAGAACCCACAAACTCTATCCCAACCCCTAACCCCTATTACCAATAGGCTTCCGGTTTGCCCTAAACCCTAAACCCTAAACCGGCCTGATGCGTGACACCGTTGGGAACCATGATCTGGGGTCCGCCCAGCTGGTCCTCGCCAAGGCTTACGGGTTTCGGTTTAAGGTTTAAGGCGTTTTTTTGTTGAACGCCTTTTTCCGCCTGCTTGCAGAGGAATCTCATTAGGAGAAAGCGTGTTCGACACCCTCAAGCTACATCAAAACACTCAGCCGGAAGGGTTTAGGGTTTAGGGTTGAGGGTTTCGGTTTAAGGCTTAAGGGTGCTTTGATGGTCTACCTTAAACTACCAAACCCTACCTTTTTGTAGGTTCTTATTATAAACCCTAATATGGAATTTATAGGGACCCTACAAAAATACGTAGGTTTTGGTAGGTTGAGGTAGCGTTTAGGGTTTGGGAGTCCAGGGAATTAGAGCTGAAGGTTGGCTTTGTGTTACGGTTGAGGGTTTGAGGGACTACGGGTTCAAATGTGAATTAGGGGTGTATATATATACCCAACCCTATAGGGGTTATATATAAACCCTATAGGGTTTATATATAAAGATATATAAAGGTTTATAGCGTTTAGGTTTTGAGCTGATGCGTATATAAGTGTTTAGGTTGGGGCTGCCCTGAACAATCCTGAGCCCCATACCCCAGCCGGTGTAGGCTCTAGGATCCGGGCTCAACAAATGTTCAGTGCAGGGTATGCTCTGGAGCCCTTAGGTTTGTTCATAGGGACCCTTAGGGGGGTAGGGGGTGGGGGGGTTGGGGACTATACTTCCTTAAATAGGCCTTTTTAGGTCCTTATTATGGGCATTAAGGCCCCCTACCCCCCCTCCCCCTACCCCCCTAAGGGTCCCTATGATTTTTGGATTTTGGGATGTCAAAACGGTATAGACGTCCTATGCCCCTAATCGGAAAGTGCTGGCACCCTTGAAGCCCGGCCCTGGCACCCATGCACTCAAACCAGCTTAACGAGTATGGCTTCGGCTTTGGATCTGGAATTAGGCTTGAATCAAATCTGAGTTAAGGTTCGAACCGTTTTACCTTAACAATTTTGGCCCAATTGAGCTGGAATTAGCATTTGAATCAATGTTGAACCAAGTTTTCAAAGGTTTTTACTGTCTTAAAACCATATAACATGTGGGAGTTTCCGAAAATAGGGGACCCGAATTAAGGTCGGCGGAATCCACTGGTTTAGGGTTTATGGTTTAGGGCATCGGCTCTCCTGAGAGGAGTAGACGTTCTTGCCCAAGAGCTTGTTCAGCGCCGCATAGCCCGTAAGGATCATTGGACTGCTCACCTCATCTCTTAGCAATTCTTTGTGGTCTTCGGAAATCGTTTCGAGTAAAATTTAGGGCCTAGTTACAGGGCTGAGGTCGTGGGTTCCCTGAGCACATTAGGCCACCAAATCCCAGAAAGTTACGGACACGAAAACCTAAACCCCAGAGAATCCTAAGCCTAAGTGTTTAAGGCCACCCTCCTCCGAGGAGATTGCCTTGGGCTTCTTCCCACTACTCGGAGGCACTGATTTGAAGGCGGTGGCCGAACATTGAAATTGGTGGAGGGGGCCCCTTGTGTGCTCCGTGATGTGAGTAGATCCGGGTGCGTACAGGTTGGGTTGGACACTGAGTATCTGCAGAGGGATCTGCGGAGAAGTGTGTTTGCCGTTATAGGCACTCGATTCGCGCACTGCCCTAATCCAATGTCCAAAGTCACGGTGCTTGCTTGGCTTAGTACCCTGAAGGCAAGCTGTCTTGCCCTTATGTCCGTGTGTTCAGCTTCATGGTCTATGATTTGAGATCGAGGCCAAGCAGCTGGAATATCGGGATACTGCTGCCATCAACATACAACAAATCACGAGAACCTCAGCACAAACCATCCTTAGTCCATTCACCAATCAACCTTTGGGAGTACCGTGTTTCGGCTTACAGCGCAAGGTTCAAAGTTTAGGAGTTCGGGTTAGGAGTCTAAAGCAACTCAAGGTTTCGAGGGGGAGGGGGGAGTGAACCTTCAGGGCTAAGGGGCATGCAACGGCTTTTTTTTTGATGGCGCTTCTCGATTTTTGCGTGTCATCGGTTTAGGGTTTAGGGGTTTAGGGGCTTAGGGGCTAGGGTNGGGGGGAGTGAACCTTCAGGGCTAAGGGGCATGCAACGGCTTTTTTTTTGATGGCGCTTCTCGATTTTTGCGTGTCATCGGTTTAGGGTTTAGGGGTTTAGGGGCTTAGGGGCTAGGGTTCAGGGTTTAGGGTCATCATCACGCAGGGGCCATGGGGATGAAATGTTTCGAGTCACCGGCTTTGGGCCTCAACCCAGGCCCCTCCGTGGATCTACGTAATCCAGATAAACTCCCCCAAAACACATGGAAAGACACTCGCGTACCATTTAAGGGTTGTACTTTGGGTACTGCTCCTTTATATACTATTTGTAACATGATAATATATATATATATAATATATATGTATATATATATAGAGCCCTCAGTATGACCCCTAATATAGACTGTGACCGGGTCCCAAGTTGTACTTAAGACTTGGTGCCTGCTCAAGGCCTTCATTTCTTGTATCCTTTTAAAGGAACCCTAAACCCCTAAACCCTAAACCCCTAAACCCCTAAACCCCTAAACTCCTAAACCCTAAACCCCTAAACCCCTAAACCCCTAAACCCCTAAACCCCTAAACCACTAAACCCCTAAACCCTAAACCCTAAACCCCTAAGCCCTAAACCCTGCTAGGGCTCCAAGTATACTTTGGTATCAAAGTCGACAAAGACTACCTGCCTTGGGCTATTTGGGAATTTCCGAAAATAGGGGACCCTAATATAGTACCCTAAATAGTAGGATCCCTATTATAAGGACCCCAAAATAAGGTACCCCTTGTTTTCGGAAACCCCCATTGGGAGCACTAGGTTCCACCTTTAGAGACTTTTAGGGTTTAGGGTTTACCTTCACCCTGAAGAACCTACCCTTTCTAGGGCTCCTTATTATGATTTCCTTATAGAAGTCCTGAAAAAGGTAGGTTATTTGGGGTTAAGGTAAAACCCTAAACCCTAAACCCCAAAAAAAGCCTGAAGAGGGACCCTGGGCCCTAAAAAGGGTTTAGGATTTAGGCCCTCCCTTTTTTCGAGGATCCCCGAAAGGCTTTCAGAAAGAAAAGCGAGACTAAGGCCCCCGACCATCTGAATATTTCGCTGGCCCAAGCGGTTCCTGGGAAACTGTAGTTAGGGTTTAGGGTTTAGTTTTTTTTTTGAGGGCCCTTTTCTTTCTTGCTACAGTCGGAATACCTGGTAGGTGGGGTTTAGGGGTTTAGGGTTTAGGGTTTGGGGTTTACACTATGAATGGTTTACTTGAAGGGGCAGGGGACTTAGTAAGTTGGTTGTAAGTAGGGTTATAATTAGGGTAACTCCATTTAGGGCACTTATAAGTCTACTTATAACCTACTTACTAAGTCCCCTGCTCCTTCAAGCAGGGTTCAGGGTTGAGGGCTTAGGGATGTAATGTGAAACAACACAGATTTCGGTTTAGGGCTGATCAGGGTTTATAAGGCTCGAACCACATGAAGCAGGGCTTATACTCCTTCCATGCCGAAGAAACACAACACAGGTATCCACTCACCAAACTTCCCAACAAGCCCTCTACACACTCACCAGAATCCCTAAAATAACAGTAATATACTTTAATTCACGTTCCCCATCGAAGGACACCCCCGCTCAACTGATGACTCCTGTTCCACAGACCTACCATGTACGGCTTTTCGGATATTTGTTTGCCTTCAGGGAAGCCCTAGAAACCCTCATAACCCTGTGAAATCTAAACCCCCCAACTCGTGAACCTAAAGTACTGGCCTTAGGGCTTTGGGTTCAACGTTATTTACCATGTAATAAGGAACCCTAGTAACTATTCGATTCGCACTTCTACATTGTACAAACCAACAATACAGCGTTTCTAACGGCATCCGAGGTTCAGGTAGGCACCGATTCCCACGGAACGCCCCGTGATGTAGGAGAGGGTGAAGGTCTCCTGCGCAAGGTTAAAACTTCAGTTGTTGAAGGCTCCGTCAAATAAAAGTCCTGCGCCGATATGTTGCAGAAAATGGTAAGGTATTCGAGCCCTTGAACCCGAAACCATATAAGCATTCATGGTAAGGACCCTCGTATTTTAGGGTCTATATCCAGCTTGTGCAAGTTTTGGCTTAAGAGCTCCCTCAACACTCTGCGCCTATGTAGCCAACAATCGAGAGTTCATCTCCCTTCGCCTTATGAAATGCAGCGCACACACACAAACGCTTCCGAAATGCCCAACACCCAAAGTCCTGGACCCCCTCCATCCCCAATTTTTTTCAAAACCAAACACCAAAACCAAATGAGTTTCAAGTCGCACAGCTCCTGGTATGCCCGGCTGGTTTCGCCAGCGATGAGACCGCTTCCCTGCAAGTTCTCCACGCCGATGCCGCCCCTGAGTTGAAAGTTGATGGGACCCTAAACTGTAAATCCCAAAACCGCAAAACCCTAACGAAGGATGATCTAGGTTTAGTAGGGTTCAGGGCGAGGATTCGGGTGCTCTGGGAAACTTCGGCTGGAGGATTCAGACGGTTTGAACTGTCAACACCGTCAGTGCCGTGAACCATATGGGAGTTTATGAACATATCGGAGAAGAGCGGGGAACAGACACTACAGTACTTGTTCAACCCCAATATTGTTATTGACGTAGATCCGTGTTGCCCCCTGGCTCAAACGACCGCGCCTCTGAAATCCAGAAACCTAAACCCCAAACCCTACACACGGCACGAAGAGCCTATGAGACCACGCCGTAAATCCCTTTATATAAATCCCAAGCCCAAGACCCCTAAAGCCAAACCGGAAACTCTAAACCCTAAACCCCCTGCATAAACCCCAAACCCCGAAACGCCCAAACGTCTAATTTCCTTGATCCAAATCACTACATCACTGGGATTAGTCCCTACGTGCATGATATACTTAGGCCTTAAATGAGTTCCTGTATGGGTACTTTGTCTCCTTAACATTAAAAGGTTCCTGTCTGGATACTTTGCGGCCGCAGTGTGTACCCCTAAGGGTACAAATGGCCAAATAATAGGGTTTCAAGGTCTTAAAACCACTCAGAGTATGGATTTTGGGACCTAAAGTCTCAACCCTAACCCTCAAAGCCTAAACTCTGGAAGGAAATTCTAAATAATTCCGATATAGAAAAAGTGAACACATAATAAAGCTCAGCAGCTGTGTGCTCTTCTGGCCCTCGCCAATGATAGCATCCAGCACGTACCGCTCCTCCCCGCCCTGCGAGACCTTGTGTGCCTGCGATGGGTTGCTAGAAGCTCACTGACCTCTATTCGATGGTCGCTGTTGTACACCTTCTAAGAATCGGGGACTTTTGCGTGCCGATAAGGTTATGGCGTTTCTATGGAAGTCTTTTTACACCTTCTAAAAATAGGGGGACTACTGGGAGTCGATAGGGGTGTTGTTTGTAGAGATTTATGCGGGATGGCAAAATCTTTGCAGTGGTGGTCTCTCTGTCTTCATAGTAAGTTATTATGTTATGGGTGCTATAAGGCTTATTTGGGTTTAAGGATCAGCAACCCAATATAGGGGTAGCTAGGTTTCTAGGTTTTGTAGGTGGTACAGGGGTGGGGCTATGCAGGGGGCTTTCGTGCGGATTTTATGATTTTATGATTCCTTATCAGAACTACGGCCCAGGGGGTACTACGATCATGATTCCAAAGAGCCCGTTGCGAAGAACCCAGGCCGACAAACCACCCGAACTCCAACACAAACCCTAAACCCTAAACCCTAAACCTCCAAACCCAACAACCCAGATTCCTAAACCCAGCGAACCTGAACCGTAATGCCGACACCGAACAACCGCGAACCCGAAAATAAACCTTAAACCCCTAAACCCCTGAGCCCTAACCCCCAAACCCCTTAAACCCTAAACCCGAAACCCTAAGCACTTCGGGAGATCCTGGCCTCCACAGTTCCTGCTGGGAGCTTCTCGTAGTCTGCCTTGGTCAGGTAAAGGTAGTCGAAGCCTGCACTCAAGAGCCACGGTTTAGGGTTTAGGGGTTTAGGGGTTTAGGGGTTTAGGATTTAGGGGTTTAGGGTTTAGGGGTTGCGGGTTTAGGGGTTCAGGGGTTTAGGGTTTAGGGGGTTAGTGTCTGAGAGGCATTTCATGCTTCAGGAATGAAGATACTGAGGGATTGGGGCTTAATAAGGGTTCAGGGGTGTGGGCGTTGAGACGAGGGCTGTCGTATTCTGGTCAGGTAGATAAATGTCAATTCTGGGTTTAGAGCTTCATTAGTATAAGGGTCTTTTCGCTCCTTTTTCCAGCAAATCCACCACATCTCCGCTGTTTGGGGGATTTAGGTAGTAGGGATTTTCCTGGTTTGGCCAACCAAAGCCTTCAGTGTTCATTCGTTTCGAAGCCCTAAACCCTAAACCCTAGAAATCCAAGCCTAAAGCCTCACAGCCGAAAAACGCCGCCTTTGCTGCAGTCGTTCGCGTCAAGCCACTGCACCTCGCAACAGGAAGTGCGGTCTAGTTTAGGATGACTTTTCTGGGGTTCAGTACATATAGACCCTAAACCGAAACCCTAGATTGCAGCAATTAGGTTCTATGTTGAAGCCTTCGGAAAATGAGCATGACAATAGACAGGGTGCCAGAAAATGAAGCCAACCCGAGGCTCGCCGTCAGTCTAAATGGTCCGCAATGACTACACCCTGAGGCAACATTCTAGGGTCTAGGCCTAGGGCTCCAAGTATACAAACAGTACCTACTTTGTGGTCTAACGTCTATATAAATACTACTTACTTTGGTCTATTTGGAGCCCCAGGTTCCAAAATCTTGGAGACTTAGAGAACCCTTTAGAGGTTGCCCTAAGCAGAGCCACGGTTTAGGGTTTAGGGGTTTAGGGGTTTAGGGTTTAGGGGTTTAGGGGTTTAGGGGTTTAGGGTTCTAAGGGTTCTAAGGGCTTTCAAAAAGGAAAAGCGAGGGAGACACGATTTCTGAGCAGAGACCTCTCGCCTTGTAAAGCGGCTTAAGCTCCTCCACGAGGCCCACGCGAGCGCCTCGGCGGGGGGGCTCTTGCTGGCATGGGGTTTAGGGTTTAGGGTTTAGGGGTTTAGGGTTTAGGGTTTACCAACACCCCAAGTATAGAGTCCTGATGGTTCTTAATAGTGGTATTTAAGACATAATAGAGGGTGGTTGGGGGGGGGGGGGGCNGGGGTGCTGGTACGGTTTAGAGTTAAGGGTTCGGTCGGACATTCGTCCGTCAGTGTCAGCCAGCAGGACATCTGATTCTGGCTTCTAGGGTTTGGAGTTATAAGGGCGGTTGTCAAAATTAGGGTCCCTTTTTGGGTCCTTATTATAATACGGCACCCAATATTTAGGGTACCCCCAAAAGGACCATAATTTTGACAACCACCCTATAAGTGTTTAATTTATGATTTAGGGTGGGGGGTTTCGCGGCTGAACGGACTCTAACTCAAGGATGGGGTTTGCGATTCGTTCAAACCCTGAGCCTTAGAGCCTCCCTGCTGTAAACCGTTAAGCTTTCCAGAAACTTGAATTCAACCCTTTAAAGCCCTAAAGAATAAACCCCAAACCCTAAATGCCAAACCTTAAACCCAGAGCGAGAAGGTCGAGGTTCCGAGAGGCCTACGGCCTACGGCATTGGTGCAAATCCATTCTCAGAAAGCCTTCCATGACAACTTTCAAAAACCTGCAAAGCCGACTTTCATAGCTTACTGAGTTCGTATCAAACGGGACCCGAGACCCCTGGACCCTAAACCCTGGACCTTGACCGGAGAGGACCAGAGGACACGACACCAGGGGCCGGTTTTGTTTTAGGCGAACACAAGGCCCCCTGACCTTCAACCCCACCCCTGGACCCTACAGGTAGCTTATTTAAATATGAACTCTCAAAGCAAAATGACAATGCATGTTTAAAGCTGTAGAACAGTTATATAAACATATATGAAAAAAGTTTGGGATGTAAACTTTACGGATTGCGAACTTAAAACACATCTTAAGCCCTGAGGCCTTGAACCTCACATCGTGCGACATCCCAGCTTATTGACACAAAAAGGGGTCTTGATTGTGTGCTTACCCTAAGGCTCCAAAGTAGTTCCTTTTGGGGTAGTATACTAGAGTCCCTAACCAAAAAAGGGGACACCCAAAAAGGAACTACTTTGGAGCCTTAGGGTAAACCCATATAGATTCCAAATTCAATCATACCCCAAATCATACCCTAAACCCTCAACCCTAGTATAACTTAAGGTGAATTCGCAAGCAAGTTATATTGGAAGGTCTGGGAACTACCATAACCTACTTGTTTGCAGGTCCTGCTGCTAAACCCTACTATAGAGTGGGAACCTACAAGAAAGGTAGGTTTGGGTAGTTCAATCCAGAATCCTAAACCCTCAACCCTATACCCTACCTAAACCCTAAACCCTTAACCCTAATCCCAAACCCTATACCTCAAACCATAAGCCCTAAACTCTGAATCCTAAACCCTAATCCCTAAACCCTCAGCCCGAGCTACTACAGCCCAAATCCTGGACCCTAAACCCCCCCAAAAGGGGTCTTGATTCCCTGTTCACTGGACCCCAATCCCGAACCCTATACCCCAAACCATAATCCCTAAACTCTAGTCCCAACCAAGCCTAAACCCTTAAACCCTAATCCTAAACACTAAACCCTAAAACCCTATACCCTCATCCCTAAACCTATACCCGAAATCCTAAGCTACAGCCCAAATCCCAAACCCGATACCCTAAATCCTAAACCCTAAAGGGCCCCCCGGCCGCTGTTGCAGGAGACGTAGACGCGAGGAAGCCCCAGTTTCCGCGCCAGTTCGGAGGCCTGCGCTTAGGGTTCCCATGGGGTTTTATAGCTTCGGGCGTTTAGGGCTTAGGGCTTAATCTCTTCCCCCTAATATTAAAGGGCCCCCCCCCCCTAATAACAACTGGATTTCGGGGCCGGGTTTTTTGTGTTAGGGGGGGTTTCCGGGCATCCGGGTATGAGTCGGATTGACAGCAATTCGTCTAAGCCCTAAAGTTTTAGCCCTGAGCCCTAAACCCTTAAACCCTAAAGCTCTGGTCTCTTCGGTCTGACTAGTACTGCCGTAGTCTTTGGCTCTATTAAAACTAATACAATCCTAGCTCCCCCCTAATGTTTTTAATTAACTTTCAATTGCGGGCCCGAAACCGCAAAATTCCGGGGTCGGGAGGTTTTAATATTAGGGGGGGCTTTATTGTTCGGGGGCAGCGATGAGAGGGCTTTTAGGGTTTAGGGTTAGGATTTAGGGTTTAGGATTTTGGGTTTCGGGTTTATGGTTAGGGGCTTTTAGGATATCCCAAAGGGTCCTAAGTACCCTGAAAGTAAATGCAGGTATTGATTTATTGGGAAGTACTATTATGACTTGGGGAAGTCTCCCCCATAACCGTACCCTAAACCCTAAACCTAGGATCCTCAGGGTAGATGGAGCTCAAAGGGATTGTAGGGCTCCCATGCAGTTTAAGAGTTTCAGGCTCTCGTGATTTATGGAGTTTGTAAAGATAGGGTTCCCATGGGGTTTTAGGAATTCGGCTTTCAGGATTTATAGAGCGTAAAGGGATTATGGGGATTGTGGGGTTTAGGGTGTAGATAGGATCTGGTTTAGGGTTTCCACAAGGTTTTTTGCGGGGTTTTGGGGCTCAGGGCGTAAAGGGTTTATAGGGCTTATAGGGATTATGAGGTTTAAAGGCCGAGTTTGTGAAGTTTATGGGTGTATACATTTATAGAAGTTGAAGGGCTTACAGGAATGGGGTGGGTTTGAGGTCTGTCAGCCCTGGTTTGGGGTTTACGGTTTAGGGTTTAAGAGGTTAGGGATTGAGGGCTTGGGGTTTGTAAAATCCTTTAATCGGGTTTCAGGCGAGTTTAAGAGCTCAAGCCAATATAGGCCAATTGCGGCTTTGATTACAGGGTTACGTACAGGGGTCGCGGGGTTTTGAATATCAAGCTGCTTGGTTTCGGGTTGGAGTTATAGGGTTGAGGGCTCGCCAGGTTTAGGAAGAAAGGTGCTTTAGGGCGAAGGGTTCTACGCGGCTTAAGGTTGCGGTTTCTGGGTCCTTGGCCAGGAACTCCAAACCACCTTACAACTGCAACAACTAAAGCTCCAAATCCAATGGCTTGAGTCCTCAAACCTCAATCTCCATTACATCCCGTACCCTACAGTCCCGAGTCCTACCCCTAAACCTATACCCTCTCTCCGTGAACTTTGACCTGTAACCCCAAAACCCAGCACCCTGAACCCTCTACTGCATGCAAAAAGCTTGCCTGAATTACATCCCTATAGATGTCTACCTTGTGACAATCATACTCTGACGCAGGCGCTCTGCAGAGTGTTTATTCTAAGGAAACCTGAGCAAGCATGTTGGTAATTATTCAAGCCTTCATTTGTACCCGGCCTAAATGATACTCTAGATGCCTAATCCTCCAAAGCCCGGGCAGGGCCTTTTGATCCTTAGCTGCTACTGGAGAAGAATACCCTATAATCTAGTTGAGATACATAGAACGCACCCCCCAAATGTCAATCTCATGGTTTTGTAATTGGCCTTCGATGTCGTTAGAGCACATTGAACATCGAGCTCTAGGTTTGGATCTCAGTTCAGGGTGCAGGGTCTAGCCTAAACCCGAAACTCGAAAACCTCAACTCTGGAAGTCCTGGACCCTATGGGAGTTTCCGAAAATTTGGGTACCTTATTTAGGGGTCCGTATAATAAGGATCCTACTATTTAAGGTACTATATTAGGGTCCCCTATTTTCGGAAACTCTCCTATGTACCGCAACCTCCAAACCCTAGAAGCGCAAAGCCCTGAACCTGAAACCGATAGACCCCTAAAATCCTAGCCCTAAACCCTACAACCCAAAGCCCTAACCCGTAAAGTCCTGGTTTTAAACCCAAAACCCCTGCACTCCGAAGACTCCAAACCCCAAACCCTAACCACTGAAATCCTAGCGCGAAACCCGAAGGGTCTATGTAGTAGTAGGGACGTGTCTGAACAGATGAACTTCCGTACATCTGCTCACGGATGACGTCTCTTATCCAATACCCTGGCGTGCACGTGCAAACTTGGTAGAAACTGAAAGGCCATGCATNAGTAGTAGGGACGTGTCTGAACA
This sequence comes from Symbiodinium sp. clade A Y106, assembly GCA_003297005.1. NCBI lineage: Eukaryota > Dinophyceae > Suessiales > Symbiodiniaceae > Symbiodinium > Symbiodinium sp. clade A. Next base: position 57,146 of record BGNK01004078.1, read on the forward strand.
GATGAACTTCCGTACATCTGCTCACGGATGACGTCTCTTATCCAATACCCTGGCGTGCACGTGCAAACTTGGTAGAAACTGAAAGGCCATGCATAGCCATGTCTTGGTTTACATCGGCAGCTGTCATAGTTGTGACCCATTCTGGTGGGCAAGGCTTGTCGTCCAAAGGTCGACACACAGTCTTAGGAAGGTTGTTGTGTCTGTAGTGCCACGCAAAAGTGCGACCACACAAGCGGCACCAAAGCTTTCCGTATGAGTCCTCTTGCTTCGGCTCCTTTCCAAGCTTTCGGTTCCAAACCAAACTGAAGGGTCTATGTACTCCTATGGCACATACATTGGCCTTAGTGTAGTCCCTATTTCGGCACTCTCGGGCCCAAGTGTCTACTACATGGGTATACATGGACCCTAAACCCTAAACCCTCAACCCCAAACCCTCCACCCTGAAACCCCAAACTCTCAACTCCAAACCCCTAAACCCTAGACCCCAAACCTTAAGCCCGACACGCAAAAAACCGCACTGCCAGGCCTTCTGGAAGAACTGGTCTTCCCGCACGCCAAAGGAACCAGCCTGGTCAGGGCTTCGGGGGGTTTAGGATTTTTGGAACTGTTTTTTGGGGTTTAAGCATTTTAGGGCTTGTAAGGGTTTTTGAGAGGTTTACGGTTTTTTTGTGCTTTTGGAGAGGTTTTAGGGGGTTTAAGGGTTTAGGGGTTTTCGGAGGTTTAGGGAATATTTTAAAGGTCCACGTGAAAGATCAGGGATACTGTAGCTTGCGATTTTCCTCTCTTGGTGTTCCTGAGTAGTTTGCTGTGCGTTTCATGCTGTTGTGATTCTTTGTAGTAGTATAGGGGCCTTAATCATTAGAATAGGGTTTTGGGGCCAATTATACTATACTTATAATAAGGAATCCCCCAAATAAATAGTATAGGTAAATATTTAGGCCCCTATGTCAATTTCGTCCGAGAGGCTCCCTAGCTCTGTTTTGTGGGAGTGTTACAAGGAGTCCAAGATGGCTAAATAAAGGGGCCTTAATAATTGGAATCGGGTTTTGGGGCCCATTATACTCTAATAAAAATAAGGAACCACTAAAATAGTATTGGTACTTGTTTAACCTATATTAGTTGTTGTTGATGGGCTAGGATCGGGGCCGGAGGTTCGCTGGCAAGGCATTTCGGAATCGCTGGCATTGGGCGTTTGTTCAGTTGCGGCCTGCTGCGCTTCAAGGATTACCTATAGTCTCCATTGTAGTTCCTTTTTTGGTTAACCAAAATCTCTATTATAGGATCCTAACCATAAAACTGGTTAACCAAAAAAATGAACTACAATGGAGACTCTAGGTAATTCTAGTTTTTGTTAGGATAGCTACGTTATCACATAATCATGACTTCCTGGGGAATGTTCAAGCTCTTGGACGGGTTACATGAAGCGGTTGCAAAGTTGGGTACAGCATCTGCAAGGCTGTCGACTCCATCATGCATTGCAGAATTTGGAAATCTCTGGGTAAATGAAGATTCTATGGGTTACCCGAAGGCTCACCCAGAATGCTCATTGGAGCCTAAGCCATGCAGACTTGCCAAACGCTAAAGGACCTAAATGATGGAGGAAAGCCCCCCAGGCAGCTTGGCAGCGTAGCGCCTTTCCTCCAATGACCCTCCATTGAAACTCCTTTATCCAGAGAATTTGGAAAGCAAAGGACATGCAAGAGGACTTCCCTGAACAGGCACGGCAGAACTCTGCGTACCTGAAGTGCCATAAGGTCCTAAACCCTAAACCTTCCAAACCAAATCCTAAATCTTACACACACGAAGACCGAAAACGAAACCCGTGTCGATTTCTCCAAAGCCCGGACTAAAGGACCACAAACTTGAGACACTGCCAATTCTGCTTTGTGAGCAAGAACTCTGGTGGCATTACTGATTCAAGGGGAGTATATTCGGCCATACTTAGATAATAAGGAGAAGACCAAATCGGGATAATATTTCTAGTTCTTCCAGCTCTGCAGACTCGCATATTCTTAGTACCCTGAATCCTGAACCCTACTCGGCCCTACTCCTTGCTTCGCGAGGGCCTGGTAGGAATGCCTGTGCCAATTGCCCTAACGCCCTAAACACGAAATCTGGTTGGTACTGCTACAGCTTTCGCTTTTCGGTGAAACAAGTGGTGTTCAATTGTCATGGACAGCTCTCAGTTGGGCTAGAATCGATGCAGATGTGGTTATACAATCGCTAAGCTTAACGCACGCTGCCGACTGTCACAATAAGACCCCATAAGCCCTCAACAATCTCAGTAAACACAACGAAGCTCTGGATCCTGAAAGCAGTCTAGATACATTGCTATCGCTGTTTGCTCTGTGGTCGTGATGATTGTCAGCTATACTATTGTCAGCATGAATCGTAATTGTGCAGAACTATGAGTACATCTCTGTATGTATGTGTACACATATGTATATATGTGTGTGTGTGGTCATGTATATACAAATGATATGTAGTTATGTGTTGCAGAGAGGCAGAGAGACAGAACACGACAATCAACATAAATAATACAAAGACGAACCCCGCGGCTAAACCTTGAACCTTTACATCTCAACCAGCCGACCTGGAAGGTCACATCGTTGGCGATGAGGATGACCACACGGCCTGCTGATGTTGCGGGGACTCGGGGAACGGGGCGGAGGTGGGGGATTCAGAAGATTCGATTTGTTGGGGCTTTGGGGGGTTGCGTAAGGTTCTACAGAAGGTTTCAGAAAGTTTTCTTCTGCTAACTGAAACCTTTTCCAAATTGCAGAGGCCTCAAGGTAAGGTGGGTTTGCCACTCTTTGGGTCGGTGTAAAGTGTACTACAAAAATTGATAAGAATTCCTGAGGAAAAAAACCAACAACCTGCAGCGTACAACCTTCCGAGTCTGCTTTAGTTCAGAAGCGAGCCTAGGGCCTAGCACAAGCGTTCAAACACAAAAATTCAAGCACCATGTGTGCTGTCCGGATGCTTGTAAACTGAACCGAAAACCCGGCACCCCAAACCCCGAAACCCTAAATCCAAATCCCTGACCAGGTTTAAGATTTAGATTTAGATGCGGAGTAGATAGATAGGCAGATAGGTAGGTAAATACAGCTAGAGATACAAATGCTGATACAGGCACAGATGTGTCATTGGCCGTTTGCACCGAACCAGAACAACAGGGATTAGATCTACAGGGCTTGTTCGACAGGATCGGCAAATTTTGACAAATAAAGACAAATTAAAGACAAATAAAGACAAATAAA
>BGNK01004079.1:9497-42103 GCA_003297005.1 Symbiodinium sp. clade A Y106
CCTGAGGGTTTAAGGCTTGGGGGTTGGGGTTCGGGGTTCCGCGCGAAGTAGATGGGATGCAACCAATGTTTCATTGATTCTGCTCCCGAATTGCAGGTTGTGATCACTACCTACTCTTGCTTTTGCGGTTTTGCCGGTGCTCTTTCTTGTGCTTCTGTTTGTGGTCACTGTTAGTAGGCCGGGTGGGATCCCAAATAAAAAGTCTAAATAAAGTATATAATTATGGATTTGGTTTTAGCTGAGAGTCAAGACAATAATCAATTCCCTTCAGTTTGGATTACCTGAGAGCGCGGCTTATGTAACTGATCGTAAGCAGGTTCATTTTCCCAGTGTTTCAGAAAATATATTTAGTAGTTCAAATGGAATAAATATTTAAAATTTGTAATCACAGGAGAAGACAATAATTACATTGATATGTCTAGTGTTTGTTTATTCTTTGATGTTGTTAATACTTCCACGACTGCAGGTCAGTATTTACGACCTTTAGGAGAGAGCCACGCCTTCTTCACCAGATACCGATGCAACGCGGCAGGACAACAGATAAACGATATTGATAACTACAGTCAAGTCTGCGAAGAAATGAAATCATTCAAAAGTGAAGAGGTGAGAAATTTAGACGATATTCAGGAAGGTTGTTTAACACGATACGACAGTAGAATTAACCGATTATTCGCACAAGTGATAGAAGCACACGATGCAACGGCAACAGCAGGGGCAAACCAAAGAGGCGTCGTTCTACCAAAACTAACAAGAATTAACACTACAGGATTTGAACAGGGTAAGTTTGTAAGAATGGGTCACAAGCCTTGTTGTGGATTTGTTCAATCTGGGTATTACCCACCTATTCGTTATTGCCCACTTGAATTTATTGTTGAAATCGTTTCAGACGCAGGTGAGCCAGTTATCAGACCTTCAGCAACAGTAGCAGGAACTCAGGCAGAAGACGATGAAAACGGTTCAGTCTTTACCACACGCAATACTACCACAAGTTGGGCTATTCAGAATGCTATTTTAAAATGCGAGTTGATCCAAGTTGATAACACCGTTAATAACAATATCGTTTCACATTTATTGAAAGGGGGTCGGCTTCCTATGGTTTATCCGGCTTATCATTCATTCTCACAAGCCTTCACGGCAGGAAATACAGAGATTAATATGAACATCGTTAAATCTTCAACTCGTTTGTCTCAGATGTTCTTCACCTTCAGCAACAGTAATATTGATAATGATAACACAGCAAGTAATTATGACAGGAAGAGGTGGAATTACTTTTTCCACGCTATGGCGGTCACCATTGACAATTTAGAAGGAGTTATTGATTTTAACGACAAATCTCGGCACAAATACAAATAGCAAATAAGAAGTTCCCAGAACAAGAAATATCAAGTATTGCTGAGTGTATGTATTTCCTTCGTCGCGCGGTTAATGTAATGAGCCCTTATTATGATGGTTTTAGCATTGATATTTACCGTTATGCCAATGATAAATTTATTGGTGGCATAAATTTCGATAAGCAGCTTGATATGTATTTCACAGGTTCCAACACTAAGATGGGATCCTTGATTACATTTAAAATCAAAGGAGCCAACGAAAATATTGCGTTAGGAATTGAACGAGTTTTCATAACAGCCGTGTCAGAACACATTTTTGAATTAAGTGAATCAGCCAGCACGGTATTAGATTAAATAAAGTTATCATCGTTAAATGAATGTAAAATCTAAATTAGTTTAATAATGGCTTCAATAAACAATCTAACATCAGTTTATGCCGACAAGTTTTTTTAGCATCTTCAACGGGTGTAAGTGAAATATCGGACACCTACGCAACAAAGACAGAGGTAAAAAATCTTAACTTCGCAACAGACATAACGGCAAACACCGACGCCATAGCAGTTTTAAACACAAAGCAGTTGCAAAATTTCAATAATATTAATGCTATCAATGATGACTTAACCAACAATTACCAAACTGACACAGTTTTAGCGACCAATTTTTACAATAAAACAGAGATTGATTCAACATTTACTAACTATTATACATCAACGCAGATAGACACAAATTTATCTACTAATTATCAAAATAATACATTATTAGCCACCAACTTTTATAATAAAGGTGAGGTAGAGACATTAATAGCAGGTGCTGGCGGTAGCGGTGGTTATTCAGATACAGAAACTGATAATCTACTAGCGTTAAGAGTTCCATTAAGTGATTTTACTGACCGCTTTAAAACAAACCCAGTTATTGATTGTAGCGCCCCAACTATTATTCACACGGGCTTAACATTGAATAATGAAACAATAAATATATCACCGACTACGGGATTATTATTTAGTAATCAGTTTGGTGGAGGGGATAAAGTTGTATCAGTATTGAAAAACGCTACAAATTATGTAACTTTACAATGAAATAAAATTATGACTAATGCTACAAGTGATGACAGTGTCGTAGATTTGGATTTAAATCCATCAGGAAATGTTAATATTACTAATGGTTTATCGTTATCTAATTTAACAGCAGACGGAATTAGTCTAACTAATAACATTAATATTGGTGGTAGTATTGAATTAACTGATGGTAACACAAGCATAGAAAGATACAGCAATGCTACAAAATCAAACATATCATTGGATTTAAAAACAGACCAAGAAGCACTGAGGTTAATGTTAGGAGCATCAACAGATACGGACACTAATACATTTATTGAACGTAATAATGCAACAGGAGGAACAACAGTATTTAAACCAACTTATTTTAAAGACACTGTAAATTATGAAGCTGAGAAATTGAATATATCGAATAATGCAGGATTTACACTTTATAAAGATACAACAGACGCCAGTAATGTTTTAACGGTGAAAAATGCTCAAGGCTATACAAGATTTAATTCATTTAATATTAATGCATATAACACGAGTAACGACAGTTCTTCGTTACTTTTATTGAATACAGCAAATGGTATTGGTGTTTATTGTTTAAGCTTAGGTATTGGAGTAATTCAAGGTTCAAACAAGTTAAATGTAGCTGGTGGTAATAGTAATTTCGGTGGCACATCATCATTTCAAAATACATCAACCTTTCATGGAAATATTCATATAAACAACTCAGGTAGAATATTTCAAAGAGCAGACGCCAATAATTCATTAAATGTTATATCAACAAATGAAATCAATTCTTCATTACAAAGTAGTAGAGCAGATGATCCTACAACATCTTCTATTGCTTTACAATTAAACGACACTAACGGAATTACAATGAATAGAGCAGTTACGGGTAATCGAGACTTTTAACAGTATAGGAAAATAACAGCAGAAGCAGATTTAGATGTATGGGGTGGTGTTTATTTTCAACATTCATCAGCAATAAAGGAAACTTTAAGCGGTAGTGATTATGATCTAGATATAAGAAATGGAGACACCGACAGAGCAATTAATTTCATCATTGGAACTATAGGAAGCACACCGGAGTTATCATTAAGCGAAGCGAAAGTTTTTTATTAGGTTATCTAGAAATAACGCACGATGATATAACAGGACAGCAACGAGTATTAATAAATAATCCAGATGACAACGGATGGATAAGATTAAGTAATAATAACTTATCAACATTAGATGCAACAACAACAGGCGTTGATGTTTACGGCGACCTTTCATATACAGGGTCGTTAATTCCTTCATCGGATAAAAGATTAAAGAAAGACATAAAAGAAGTAACTAGTAAAAATGCAGTAGAGTTAGTAAAATATTAACCGAAAACATATCATTTTAATGATGATAGACAACAAGGTAAATCGTGTATTGGATTTATTGCTAATGACTTTACGGAAACGAAGAAGATGCCAGATGAATGACAGAATGTAGTCAAAGAAGGAAAAGATGGCTATTTAAAATTTGATTACACCTCCTGTGTGCCAATTTTATGGAGTGCTTTACAGGCAACAATAAATGAAGTAGATAAATTGAAAAAAGAAGTAAATAAATAAATAAGTTGAAGAAGAATAAAAGCGATAGCGATTAATCTAATATAATCTATTGCAGATGAGCGATTTTCACTCTGAGTATGCTACCTGTATGGAACTACTTAAGCAAAAAAGCAAAGAAGTTTCAGAAACCGATATACTTTTAAAAGCGATGAAAGATCTGTTGAACACATTAGACGAGGAAGAAAAGAAAGTTGAAGCATTGAAAAAGAAAAAATGCCCTTGTTTTAGATTTACTGACTTGCATTGTTGTAGCTGTAGCTCTAGCTTATTTTCCTAATTAATAGTATTTTTGATTAATGTTATTAACTATCTTGGGTTGTTTGTAGGAACTCTTCTGTATGTTCTTCGCTTGCTGGGTTGGTTAGGTAGGCTTGGTGTCTTCTTCTGGTTATATGTATAGGCAGATTATGCTTTAATAGCTTTTGTCCGCATTCACATATTACTTCTTCCTTCATATTCTCATACCATCTTTTCATATATTTTTTGCAACACGTGATTGTGATATTTGTCTTTCTTTTTTTCATTAATTTCATCCTTCTTTAACCAATACCTTTCTCTGGCTTTTTCCTTCATTTTATCACTAAACTTTCATACTTGTTTTTATCAAATTCTTTGTATTTATCTGGGTTTCCCTTTCTATCTTCTCTTTTCCACTCATTGTATTTGTTTGTTTTTCTAATCTTTCTTCATTTGTTAAATATTGGTTTAATTGATTTAATGTTGCCTGTAGTTGTTCTTTGTATTGTCTTTCTTTGCTCAATGCTTCTAACCGATTTTCACAAGGTTCGGTGTTAATTAATACCTTATCAAAATTATCAAACCCACCGTTTTCACGAATAAACTTATATACATACTGATTGTAGTTTTTATTAAGTGGATTTATACTGTTGTTTTTTATGAGTGCATTTTCTTTTTGTAAAGTTTAGGGTATGACCAACATAGCAATCCGTTACGTTTAAATCTTTACAAACAATTTTATAAAAATATGTATTAGAATAGTCCATTACCTTTTGAGGCATTATATAAAACAACAAAAGATATATCTTTAACCGTTTATTCATCTTCATCAATTTGAATATACTTCTCAAATCTCACCATAAACATTTTATTTATGTCTGGTTGCATTAGATTAACGAATAAAAAACTAAAAGGGTCTTCCGTTGCTACATTGTATATTTCCAATAATAGTTGCTTNAACATTTTATTTATGTCTGGTTGCATTAGATTAACGAATAAAAAACTAAAAGGGTCTTCCGTTGCTACATTGTATATTTCCAATAATAGTTGCTTTGCTTGATGTAGGCTCTTCATATCCGACATTGCTTTCTTACTAATTAACACCCCTGCTAGCTCATCTAAAACGCTCTCAACTTCTTTATAATTACGCAATTTAAAAAATATTAGCTGTCTGGAATTGGTTCTAATTGTCGTGCTTAGCCCGTTGTATTTCTGACTGCTAGAAATTATTGACACATTGAAGTGTCGGGCTGTAATATACAATGCATTGAGCAATTTATTATGTTTCGCGAACGATGCTTGGTCAATGAAGTCATCTATCAGAAACAGCACCGAAAATAATTTGGTTGCTCCGTTTTTCTTCTGATATTGGTTAATCTTGTTTTGTAAATCTAAAACTTTTTACATTTCATCAATATTGAATGTGTCAAAATATGCCTTTTCTTTTTCTGAATTCACGCCAAGATCATTCTCAACGAATTTCTTGACTGGTTCCCAAACTGGATCCAAAAACACTGAACTGGACCAAATTTATATACGACTGAAACAATTTCTGTAAATATGAAGAATTAGATTTGAAAGAAGCACTGTTTTACCAGAACCTGATTGACCAGTTATACCCATTGAAAACGGTATGCGAGGCGCCACATCGTATTTACTTTGAGCACAAGTGTATTCTTTTGTTTTGTATGGTTTGACTATTGGTATATCCATTATTTAAGCAGAGAAAATTATATATGATTCAATATAATGCACAAGTATATAGAAACGATAGATTAGATTGAAGAAGTAGAGAAGATTATCATACAAGATACCAAGCTTAAAAGGTGTTGCACCGCTTCTTTAGAATTGCTTAAGGCAGTTCTTGAGTATTTAAAAAATCTAAGAAAGTATAATGAGCGACAATCATAGGGAATCTAACGNTACAAGATACCAAGCTTAAAAGGTGTTGCACCGCTTCTTTAGAATTGCTTAAGGCAGTTCTTGAGTATTTAAAAAATCTAAGAAAGTATAATGAGCGACAATCATAGGGAATCTAACGAGGGTGGCTTCCACTTAAACACAGATGGATTAAACTGCTTACCTTGTAAATGTAGAAAAAAGAATAAACAACGAAGGTAAAACAATCATTGGAGATAGAAGCAGTTGGAAGATGGGTAGAGGAATCACGCCCGATGAAAACGACATATTTAAAACAAACTCACAAGAGAATGAAGGTGTTGATACAGCGACCACTGGGTGGGGATCACGAAAGCCTACACCAGAAGAGAGATTAGAAAAAGTGGAGGAGGATGTTGAAAGGATAGACAAAGATGTAAATATTTTGAAGAATAATTTAAATATTATGGATTAAAATCTCGTGTATATTGACAGGCCATCTTGGCATAAAAAAGCCCCCAATGAAAACAGAAGAATGAAGTGAGCCAATGCCCCCCTGCGCCTAGCAGGTTCTACAGGTTTTTAGGCAAACCATAAGAGTTTGGTAATGACATTAATTCGTTTTTAGTTTCGTTAAATCTTAAGGAACCGGTTGCGTGTAGCGCAATCGCGAGAGACGATAAGTCTCTCCCGGTGCAAATTTTCATAATATCTCATTATGAAAAATGTCTATAATAATAATGCCAATAAGAGTAAATAGGATATTAGTTGATTTTGAACCATATACTGAAACAAATAATGTTGTTACTAGGAAGTGTTATCGTTGTAAGCAAGTCAAAGACATTGATTGTTTTAAGCGTTGCTATTACACTGGCAAGCAGTCTTATTGTTATGTTAAATACATTGCGATTTGCTCTGAATGCTTAGACAAGTCTGTCAAACAATAATGATCAGTAAATCTTAAGAAAATAATCTTTCTAAGGAAAAATGACCTAAAGAAATAACGCCTATATATATTAACAGGGAAATGTTCAATCAAAAAGAACAGGATGAAATAACAAATAACTTCTTGGATGTTGTCAAGGTTCACGATTACTTCAGGGAACTCAAGGAAGAGCGACGGAGTTGTAAATGTAAAGATTGTAAGAAACACGAACGTTATTCCACTCTTTACGAATTGCCACTACCAGAAAATATTATTAATAATATCTACGGCTTTGCTTATTTTTGCCGTTATTGTCACAAACGCCAGTTCAACGANTGTAAGAAACACGAACGTTATTCCACTCTTTACGAATTGCCACTACCAGAAAATATTATTAATAATATCTACGGCTTTGCTTATTTTTGCCGTTATTGTCACAAACGCCAGTTCAACGAAGAACTGATAGAGGGAATTATCAGACGTGATAGACTACACGAATATGATGTAGATAGACTTATTTTCTCAAGTAAACATGACTTTCCCATTTATGACAGGGTTAAAAATAATCTGTTCAAGAAATTGTCAAAAAGAAGATATGAAAGGTTCAGATGGATATATGAAGATTGGATGATTATTAAAAATATTGATATTCAAAGTAAGACAAACGATTTTGGTTTTAATCCAGATTATTTATTAGGGACTTTAATAAAATTGTTAGAACTCTTATGAATAAACCTGAGTTTGTCTTAATGGATTAAACAACCTAGCCAACATAGTTATAATGTAATTATAATACATAAGCAGTTAAATATTATAATTACAATGTAGTTAAAACCCTTAACCCTAAACCCTGAACCAAATTCTACTAGGAACCCCTTGCCCAGTTTGGGTAATAATACCACCTTAGAGAATATAGATGGGGTAGTTGGTTATTCCTATGCTTGTATTGATAATGGGGAAGTAGTGGTGATGTATTGGGTGGGTTGTAGGGGGAGTATAGGAATAATCGTCTAATGGGTTGCCTGGTGGTATTATTACCCAAACTGGGCAAGGTATGTTCTAGCTGTAATAGGGTGGCAAAATTTGCTGCGATGGGCTACTACTAATCTTGTGGATTGCAGTTGATGCTGCTGTTGTTGTTGTTGGCAGCACGTGCGTTTGCCGCCGCGCGGGGTGTGTCGAGTGCTTTGCTGGCATGTGCTGAAACTCGAGTTTTGGCACTTTGCTCGCCCGAAACTGAACTTGGGTTTTGTTTTCGCGTCGGTATTTGCGGTGTTTTCTAGCAAAAAATGCCACAACCGGCGGGCTGCACTGTCCAAAAACATGCTCAGCTCTCCATTTCGCATCGTTTTTTTCAGTGTTGTCCTGTTTTCGCATCGGTTTTTGCAGTGTTTTGGCCATCTCTCGACTTTCTGCACATGCCGGCTTCGACTTGCATTTGTCTTTCAACTCTGTGCGGGNGGGGTGATGACGTCCATGCGAATGCGACTTGTGTTTTCTTTTTCTTTTGTTGACCTTCTTCTGCTATGTGGTGGTGCGGTGCAGTGGTGGGGAAGGGGGGGGGGGGGGATGACGTCCATGCGACTGCGACTTGTGTTTTTTTCTTTTGTTGACCTTCTTCTGCCCTTATTAGTCGCAATCGTTTTGGTGGTCATTTCAGGATGCTTGTTGCTTGGCTTTCCACACGTCGACCATGCAAAAACCTCGCGTTTTTGCAGCTTTCCAGACAAAAACTTCGAAAATGACGCTAAAATTGAACTCAAAAAAAGCACGAAAAGCACGGTATTTGCGACACTTTCGCAAAAACGCTACAACGAAAACGCCGACACATCGTGTTGTTGACGAAAACCTCGCAAAATACAAGGTTTTCCTGATTTCGACCAAAAAAACCTCCCAAAAATAAAGGACACACCCCGCGCGGCGGCAGACGCACGTGCTACCNCGTGTTGTTGACGAAAACCTCGCAAAATACAAGGTTTTCCTGATTTCGACCAAAAAAACCTCCCAAAAATAAAGGACACACCCCGCGCGGCGGCAGACGCACGTGCTACCTTGTTGTTGGTGTTGGTTGTGGTTGTTGTTGTTGTTGCTACTACTGTTGTTGTTGTTGTTGCTACTGTTGTTGTTGTTATTGATGTTGTTGTTGTTGTCTTTTTGTTGCTGCTGTGTTGAATGAATGGCAAAGTCCAATGAGGGGACACTGCTTGGAGTTCACGACTCTATGTTCTTCGTCATCATACCCCTTCCCCTTCATTCAGTCAGTATGTTCTACCTCCCCGTCCTCTCCCAAGAACAGCTAACCTCACCATCTTNTTCTTCGTCATCATACCCCTTCCCCTTCATTCAGTCAGTATGTTCTACCTCCCCGTCCTCTCCCAAGAACAGCTAACCTCACCATCTTTAGGCTTTCTCGTGTCATCTTCATCGTCAACTTCTTCACTGCCTCCATCATATGACTCTGTGATTGTTGTTGTTCTTGTTGATCATGTTGGTGTTGATGTTGTTGAAAAGTGGAGTCCGACTCACACTAAAACATGGGCTACACGCACGCCTAAGGGGGTACTGCTCTCGATTGACAGTTTCAAGAGCATGAACACTAAAAAACAAGAAGGGAACGCTGCTTTCGACTGAAGAGGTCAAAAGGATCGTCGCCAGAAGCTCCAACACTCAATTTGTCTCGTCTCATCGTCATCATCAACATCTTCAGTACCTCCATCAGCCGACTGACACGAAAACATAAAATGCCCAAACAGATACGCACGACACTGCCTGCGACAGAACATGCTGCATCCCCTTCCTTTGATCTTTAGGACCTACCTCCCCATCCTCCCCAAACAGACTAACCTGACAATGTTCGAACCATCTCATCTCGTACTCGTCTCTACCATATTCATCATATGTTTCTGCGGTTGTTGCTGTTGTCGTTGTTGTTGTTGGTGGGGGTGTTGTTAACTCGTTGACCCCCGGGCTTACAAATGGGCTGAGGGTTTAGGGTTGCTGTTATACCTGAAAAGCCGGAAGGAAAACAAGGGGACCTAGTATAATTGCTAGTGGTGATACATCATGACCAGAATTCATGCCGGTATAGCGTTCGTTGGGATTTTGACGGTTACTGATTGTCGTTTCGGATATCTGAATATACAACGGCTCGACAGAACCGAAGTTTCTGATAGCAAAATCCAATGAGGGACTGTGCTTGGAATTCACCCAACTATATTTTTCGTCAGCATACCCCTTCCCCTTCATCCAACCATTATCCTCCCCCCCCCCCAAAGAAAAGGTAACCTCCCCATCTTCAACCTTTCTCTTCTCAGCTTCATCTCAACATCATTACCTCCATCTTGTGTTCATATGGCTGTTGNGACTTTTCTTTGAATTCACCCAACTATATTTTTCCTCAACATACCCCTTCCCCTTCATCCAACCATTATCCCCCCCCCCCCCCAAAGAAAAGGTAACCTCTCCATCTTCAAGCTTTCTCGTCTCAGCTTCATCTCAACATCATTACCTCCATCTTGTGATCCTATGGCTGTTGTTGCTGTGATAGTTGCTGTCTATGTTGTTGTTGCTGCTATTGAAATAGCAAGTAGACTACATGAACAGATAAGAGGGACACTGCTTGCGACTGACGGTTTCAAGAGCATGAACACACCAGAAGAGCGGAGGGGGACACTGTTTGTGATTGAGGGTCATCGCTGGAAAAGGTGAGGGGGAGGGGGACAAAATTTGCGATGACTCGTTTAGGGTCCTGGCTAGATTGTGATTGATTGTAATACAGCTTTAGTCCTGGTAATGCCTCGTTTGTGGTCATGGCTGGATTGCGCTTAGCTGTATTAAAAATATAACCTTAGTGCTGGAAATGCTTCGTTTAGGGTCCTGGCTGCATTGTGCTGAGTTGTAGTACAACTGTAGTACTGGAAATGCCTCGTTTGGAGCCCTGGCTAGATTGTGCTGGGTTGCAGTACAACTTTAGTATTGGAAATNTCGTTTAGGGTCCTGGCTGCATTGTGCTGAGTTGTAGTACAACTGTAGTACTGGAAATGCCTCGTTTGGAGCCCTGGCTAGATTGTGCTGGGTTGCAGTACAACTTTAGTATTGGAAATGTATCGTTTGGGGTCATGGCTGGATGGTGCTGGGTTGTAATACAACATAGTACAACTTTAATACTGGAAATGTCTCGTTTCAGGTTCTGGCTGGATTATGCTGGATTGTAGTATAACCATAGTACAACTTTAATATGGAACTGCTTCGTCTAGCAATGCCAACCGCCTTCAAATACAAACAACTGTGGATCAATATGTCAAGTGTAAACGTGATGTCATGTATGGAGGTGGACGATGTTTGCTGATTATGAATTAAATCCTATACGTGAGTTAGACCGAAACTTTTTGGGTTTTGGCTTGCGTGATACACACTATGGCCANGTGTAAACGTGATGTCATGTATGGAGGTGGACGATGTTTGCTGATTATGAATTAAATCCTATACGTGAGTTAGACCGAAACTTTTTGGGTTTTGGCTTGCGTGATACACACTATGGCCATGTATTATTTAGCTAGGCTTGTAGTATTGGAAGTATAAAAAGCTAGCTAAATACACCCTAAAGGTATCGGGCTCATATATGTATATATACATATATATATGTATATATACACGTGTATATATACGTAGTGTATATATATATATAGATAGACATGCACGTACAGTAAAAACAACACGAACAGCAACAACAGTAGGAGGAATCAGAAGAATACCAATAATATCCAATAACACAAAAATTCAAAAGCCTAACTAATAATATAATAATAGTAGTAATAACAATAATAAAATATATGTGTGTGTATGTATGTACACCTGCCGACGACATACGAGTCAGTCTATGTATATGTATACACACACACACACGCACATATCCTCTAGGAAGTGCAGGACAAACGCTCGTCCGATTTGGGCCAGAGTATGTGCCGAAGACACGACAGAATGTGCATCCTGCCTCAACCCTACACTTGAGTTTCCAACTGAATATCTCGTGAGATGCTGTCATTGCAGGCTTCAGGGCTCAAAATGCAGCGACCCCAGGCGATGCTCGGCTGGCCGAGGCGATGTCGCAGAGTCGTAGAGCATAGAGTCTGGCATAGAGCGCAAAGAGAGGGAGCAAGGAGCAAAAACACAGGCCAGCGACGAGCACGCCACGTGCGCGGCACGCCAAGCAGCGGCCGGTCTCGCACCCAGAGCATTGCTATGCCTTCCTGGCTGCAGGCAGGGGGTTGCAAGGAAGCTCCAAGACATGAAACCTTCGTGCACGTGCTCTGGGCTGTGCACTAGAATTCCTTTGCAAGGCATGAACTACAGACGAGAAGCTAGTTGAATGGCGATGAGTGTTATTTCCTCGCGATGAGAGCGGTACTTCCTTGCAGTTTCGTGTTGCCACGTCTAACTGTCTAACTAGCTATCGCTCTTGCTTCAAGTAGGGCAGCAACAGTTAAACTTGCTCTCATGAGCAGGTATGACTTGCTGTGGCCAACTGGCCACGACATCACCTGATTGAGCGCTTGTGCAGTCAAAAGTGCTGGCGAACCCGACGCCCCAAAACAGCAAGAACGATCAAGCGGCTCAAGAACCAGATTTGCTGTGTCCAGAGGGCCACGGCCGGAGTGCAAGGACCTGCAATCGAGTATGTTTGTTGTACGTTCACAACCAAGGCGGCTGTGGTTTGACGGGCTAGCCTCACAAACAAGGTAGTTGTCGCATCCCTGGCCAAAGGAGGTGTTCCAACTTGTGCGGTGATCGATCGTCTCGGAGAAATTTTAAGACAAACGAAGACAGGAGATCACCCGCTGTGCTAAGGCTTCGGGTTTCGTGCTGCCCGCGGAGCTGGGCCTTGCAAGGTCGGTGACCGCATCAGGGCGATGGTTCTGAAAGAACAGCTTCGAGCGCTCCAGGACTTTCAACGCCTCCGCAGCTCCAGTCGGACTCAGAGAACTCTGATCTCTAGTCCACTCCAGACGAAAGAAGCATCTAAGGCCTATGCATTGTCGACCACGCCGAGAACTGGGCCATCTGGGCAGCGGCCGCAAACCGTCCATGCAGCATGTTCTGGGAAGCCGCTACACGAGCGGGAGTTTCCAACGAGGCACCCGCAGGAGCCTACGGCTTTGTGAAGCAGTGTTGCCTGGCCCTGTAGTCGACTCGTAGGATGTTTTTCAAGCTTAGAACTCGTCGTGCGCAATCGCATCCCACCCTTGCTGGCTGGCCGGTTGGTTGGTTGATTAGGTGGGTGAAAGTGTTGGTTTGTTTGATTGGCTGTCTGCATGTTAATTACTTTCCATGCGTCTGATGAGCTCACATTGAACACGATTAGCGAGGCCGGTGAAGTTGCGCACGTACATCACATGTGTCTCTTTGCGGTACTCACAACGCATGTCCTCCTAGGGTTCAAGATTTCACGGCCAAGCCGAGCCACTCAGCAAGCCTAGATCAGCTGGATTCTTTACCGGCGAAGTACCAGGGCCAGCAACATGCGGGGAAGGGCTTTTCCAATATCGTTACACCGAATCGAACTCATATTGTTGTGAACAGCTAAGCATGTGGGCGCTGTCGTATTAGAAGCTCAAGCTGTCAAGCAACGGAGACGCTGCAGTGAACTATCTCGCAAGTAGCCACGCTGAACACTACATGCAAATAAGTAGGACGTGGTAAGACCAAATCAACCCCCCCTCCTCCCCATCCTCCTCCTCCTCCCTCCTCCTCCTCCTCCTCCTCCAGTATTGAGCTTTGAATTCAAGGCAGCAATCAGCCAACCAGATGTGTTGAACACTGCACTGTTTCCAATATTGACATGCCTCTAGCCCCCTGTGCCATTTCTACGGCCGCACAAACATGGGGAACCTCTTATGTCCGCAGGTTTGCAAGGGCGGGAAACAGCACCAACCTTCCCCGACAGTGTCATCAAATGTTGACATAAGGCATACTGGCAGGAGATTCACATTGAGTTTAGCAGGCCCTCTTGTTGATCCCTCGCCCTTAGATTTCCATCGATGGACTTGCAAAGACTTGCAGATAGGAGCGAAAGGCAGCTCGCAACAGAACCAGGCATCGTGATCTGTAGAGAAAATCGACAGGGTACCCGCGAATTAAAACGAATGGTGCTGTGATCCCATCACGCTCCTTCCCTTTTCAGCAATCCAGCAGCCTTGCGAAAAAGAAAAGAACCATCGGCACTCGTTGACAACTTCGTCTGCAGTCTTCGAAAATGCAGCTTCGAGCCATGCCCAGTGCGGCCGAGTCGTCCCCGAATTGACCGCCGCCAGATCTCGAAGCCGAAAATGCTTCGCACATCGCAGGTTTGGATTGGAGCCAGCCGGAACGGCTGCAGCTGGCGACGTTATCATCACCAGGTCCTCGGTCAGAACGTGCCCCTGGGTGGATCTACCACTATCTGTCCCTTTGTCCATGTTCCTCCGCGACCGAAGTCGCAGGTACCCTGGGGGACCTCTTACTCAATGCAGCGTGGATCGTGAGCCAAAAGCTCCAGCCCATGAATTCATGACCATGTTTGATGGCACAGCTGGCTTGCCAAGCTGGCATCGTAAGATTTTGTCCGTGTCGAGAGGCGGCACATAGACGGATGATGTCGCAGCGCGCGCATCGTACGCACTCCTCGTGTGGACTGTCAGTGAATTGTCTCTCCTTTTGAAGTTCAGCTTCTCGCAGCCGTATTGGGCGAAGGCACTCTGCAGAAGTGCACATGTGTCAAGATCGCCCAGGTGAAGTTTCACAACGAGGTGGCCAGTACATGGTCTGGGAGAGCCATAAAATTGTCCAACTCCTTGTCTGCATGCCTTGGCTCTTGCATGGGATGTCTGTTTGGCCTCGCCGCCTCACTTTTTGTCCGGCTCCTTCCAGGTCTCTCCTGCAGCATAGCGTGTCCGCGATCCCCTCAGCAAAATCCACAGATTGCCATGGGCAGACGTCCGGCCAAATGCTACCGGTATAACAAGAACAAGCCGTACCCCAAAACACGATACTGCCGAGGTGTCCCCGACCCGAAGATCCGAATTTTCGATGTTGGGAAGAAGAAGATGCCCTGTGATGAATACCCTGCTTCTGCACACTTAGTGTGCGATGAAGACCAGCAGCTGACTAGTGAGGCCCTCGAGGCTGCGCGCATCGCGGTCAACAAGTACATGATTACTAATGCCGGCAGAGATTTCTTTCACATTCGTATGCGTCCTCATCCCTTCAATGTTCTACGAATCAACAAAACTCTCTCATGCGCTGGCGCAGATCGCCTGTCCAGTGGCATGCGTGGAGCGTTCGGGAAACCATATGGCACAGCCGCACGAGTGGACATCGGTCAGGTGCTGATCTCCGTGCGGACCAAAGATGAGAAGATCCAAATTGCGGTCGAAGCATTGCGTCGCGCAAAGTTCAAGTTTGCCGGTCGACAGAAGGTCCACATCTCCTCCAAGTTTGGATTCACCCGCTTCACCAGGAAGGAGTACACGAATTACAAGGCACAGGGACGCCTCATTCCGGACGGGACGAACGTGCGCTGGCTCTCCAGCCGTGGGCCGCTCTGGCGCCTCATTGGAAGAGAGAACGCATGAGAAAATGCGGCTAGAAAAAGCTAGAGCTAGAGGAGGAGTGGATGCGCCACGCTGCTGCAGAAAATCTGAGTGTCTTTGTCCGCAAGCGCCCAATCTGCGGAGGAGAGTGACACAATCTTCGCTATGCCTTGTGTTTCGCGGAGATTTGGCTTAAATCGCATCGATTTTGGCAACATGAGGGATGCACGTGTTCAGTCTGCCTCATGCTTGATTTTTCATGTAGCGAGCTTTGGACCTACATAGCAAGCTGCAAGGATTTGTGCAGTTTGTCAAGCAGGCGGGTGTGGGCCTACAGCCATGACTGCAGGCCATGTCGAGCCATTCGGCAAGGCCTGGCAGCATCGCAACACGTCGACCATACCAATTGTGTCTTACACAAGCCCACAAGCACTGACTGGCAGGACCGCGCGTGGCGGACTGCAATGGCTGGAAGCCCAAAAACACAGACGAAAAACCCGACGAAGACTGCTCTTGTTGGAGCTCTGCGCCGGTAATGTAACACTGTCTTTATTAGTCGATGCCCTGGATTTTGCGGCCCAACGAGTCGCCCTTTCTGGGCCGGCTACATAGATACACATTGCAAGTAATGTGGAAATATGTGCAGACCAAGCCGCCCCACTTGGGTTCCAAACACCCTCAGCCAAAGTATCCTCTTAGTGAAAGGTCAACCATGAGCAGAAAGGGAAGCGCCCAAAAACAATGCGACCAAATCCACAACATATCATAGAGTCATAGAACAGCGCCCCCCGCCCCAACACACATCATAGGGGGCCTAGTGATTAAACCCATCTGCTGTGCAGAAGACGCAGACATGTTGCATGTGACTCGAAGCAAGTCTCAACAGCTGCACGAATCCCACACACTATGGTACCATGGACTCCGGACTAAACCGGAAGCTTTCGCTCCTGCCATCTATATAATCCCTATACTGCAGCCGAGCCATTACGCCACTATGCACGAGATTTGTATGCTTGCATCAGAAGCCAGTGACAACTCGCTCGGAAGGGCTTTGGCACGGCATATCCAACTTCGCCTGCGTGCTGGCGCGTGTGGCAATACATTTGATACCATTCACGCTGCAAAGCCTCCCCTTCGCCAAGTATTTGCAAAGGGAAGTCATCGAGATGAGTACAACTCTGCTGCTGTCTCAGCTTGCTCCGGGAGTATCTCTGTGCGCATGCTGCACCGGCTGCAGACAGACACGCCCGCCTGCGTCCGCCTGAAACAAGGTGCGCGGCTCACACAGCACAGCACAGCCTGGACCCCAGGGCATCATCTGTGATTGTTCACGAAAGCCTTTGGTCTCGCCCGGAACATTTCTCGCTAGGATTCGCTCGGGCTCAGGAGCCGTCCTGCTGGCAGTCCGCCGATCCAAAGCGAGGGCCTGAAATCTGCGGCTAGCGACTCTGCTTTGCCATCCCGACCTGTGGCAGGTTACACCGGTGCCATGGCAGAAACATACTCTGCTTATCTTGGCTTGAGAGCAGGCCTTGTTGAATCCCTACATTCCTACATCACGCAGTCACCAGTCCAAGGGCTGTCAGGTTTTATCTGGCATATTAGTGTGTAAGGATTGCGACGGCAGCATGCGTCACGCCTTTAAGACGGAGTGCCCCAACAAGGTCCAACCACTCCTGTTGGCGAAAAGCTGCCGTAAGAAGCGCAAAGCTACCAATCGACATAAGTGTAACGAAATTTGTCGGTACGCCAATACTGCGCAGGTGTCCTGCCATTCTATCGAGAACCTCAGCTCTTGAAGAACACTGACTTCAGGGGTCAGCTCGTTGCCATCATCTTCGGAGCCGAAGAAAAAATCTAGGCCCATGTCGTATTGGGGTCGGTCGGAAAACGGCACGAAAAGCTAGAGAAACCTAAATACATACTTTACCAGGTGCTGGTGTTTCATGGTTTTGGAGAGGTTGGAAAGGACACCCAGAAACACGAGAGCCCCCAAGCTGCTGCGTCCATGGCTTTATAGGGGTAAACCGAAAACTAAAATCCGACGCTTGACTTGAATCACTTAGATTCGTTGGAAATAAGCAATGCAAACAAGAATCTATTGGAAACATCTGGCATGTCTAGCAATCACTCGATACGCCTAGACAAAGCCACAAGATGCTTGACAAGGGTTGAAAATGCTAGACAAGGCCAGATTTTTCGACCAGGGCACATTGTGCTTTCGTGTTCAACGAAGTTACCTCCAAAGACTTGGCGATCAATAGGCTAGTCAGAGATGCTCCTGTGAGAGCTTCAATGTGTGCTGTCCATGTTACTTTGTCGGTAATTCGCTTCACAACGCAAGTCTGACTGAGCCCGCAGGGGTGATACCTGTCGCTCAGCAGAGTTCTTCTTTGCTCGTGGCATGAGCTGAACATTCCATCAGATCGCTACAGACCCAAGTTCTTTGGCTTTCCCGTCGGGCATTGAAGTGTTTTGTTGGGCATAAAAGCAAGCTTGGCCAGGGCATGTGGCAAACTGGATGTTCTGCAACATGCGAGGTCTCCACACTCTTCTGGCGCTGTTCTAGTAACTACTTTGTCAAACCCTTCGTTGTATCAGGTTAATGTTATTGCTTCGACCGAACAGATGGGTTTCCAACAGACGCATGCGCCGACGTGAGCATCTTCATAAGCAAGCGAGCCCCTCAATTTCTCATGAGGGGCTTAACCTTGGTATGTCCTTATACCGTCAGTCCCGCGTTAAGCTCTTATTGCCCTTGAAGCGCTAAAGCCTTTTGAATGTTGAAGCTTTGTTAAGTCCTCGTAGCGCCCTTGATAAGCCCTCAAATTTCGCATGAGATTCAGAAATCGAGCTCCTCATTTCCTGAGTTTGGGCGTTGTCTCTTTTGTGAAGCCCTCGAAAGTATTTCAGAACTTCGGACGGCTGGACCCTTAAGTGGAAGTGGAAAGCCTACCGCCTACCCATGTTGTACGAAGGCCACGTGTCAGCGGTAAGGAATGCCTGCCCTGTGACAAGTCCCGGCTTCAACTCCGAAATCTGGGACCCGGTCCCTCAGTTTCTTTAAATTGTTTAATCTGGTGTTGTCGGAGAGAAAGAAGTAAAGAATTCAAGCAAAAGGCTTGCTACCCGAGGTCGAGGTTTCTTATTTTGTACATTTTAGCACCGAGTGGCTCAAGTCCTACCGCTGATTTTTGTTTAACAGTGCTGTCGCATGCCGTCGCTGTACTACATCGAGTTCTTCTAACACACATTCTGATACGCATGCTCACTGTTGCGCCAGTCGCAACGAGCATAGAGTCGCATCAACACATGATTTGACAGGCGATCGCAGCCTCGTCGCCGGCAGTCGTCCGATACCATTATCTGTGACGGTGAGAGTTCAGACACTAGCCGGTCATGTCGCCGGACTCCTCAACAGTGGTTGCAGGGCACAACGCTGTCGGAGAGCCTCGTTTCCGTGCAGGCCGAGACAGCTCGATTGTGGAGAAGCCTAATTTCGGAGTGTTTTGACATTTCATGCCGAAGCGAGACAGCGCGACAGGTGTAGTTTCCTTTACTTTGGTCTTACAGGCAACTTGCCAAACCGCTTGGCTCTGCAGGTGCCCCACGAGTCTGCGCTGGATCGGGTTCGCTCAATACTCCACGGAGTTTCACAGACGTCAGGCAAGCAGCTGCAGATTGAATGATGCCACAGCATGTGTCTGCATGTCGCAGATATGCCAGCAGGAAACAAACAAATTGTGGAATAAAAAGAAAGGGCGGTCGCGCCGCCCTGCTCTGTGAGAGAAAGGAAGTGCAGAACAACACCACGCATACTGGAATGTTACGAACTTGGCGCAATGGCGACAGCAGTCATGATGCATCGGTCCTTTGCACACAGCGCAGGAGCGAAAGGCCGCTGCGGACGGACGGGAGGTATGCATGTATGCGTGCATGCATGTATGTATGTAGGCATATGTGCATGTGCGTATGTATGTATGCATGCATGCATGAATATATGTATGTATGTATGTATGTATCTTATAACATATGTATATATATATACATATACATATATATACATATATACATATATATACATATATACATATATATATATACATATATACATATATACATATATACATATATACATATATACATATATATACATATATATACATATATACATATATATATACATATACGTCTTTGTGTGTTTGTGTGGTTGCATGCAGGCCAGCATGCACGCCTGTCTGCGTCCAAGATCAGAGATCAACGATGCCTGGGAAAGCAGTTGTCGGGCACTGTTGATCGTCCGTGTCAGTTTCAAATACTCATACTGAAGAGCGGTGGGTGCAAAATCTTGAATCAACCATTCCTGTGAAAACTTGATATTTGGTGCCGGCTTGGTTTCAGCTTTAGCACTGAACTATACCCAAACGCAGGTGGCGCCCAAGATCAGGGATCGAAGATGTCTTGGACACTTTTCTGGGACAACTTTGATCTTTGGTCCCGGGTGGGTTTCAGTATAAATGCTAAATGAAGTCCAGGTGGGGTAATTTTGTAGGGCGGCGCTCAGGTGGAAAAGCGTATGTCAAGGCAGGTTCGGGGGTATCGCACACAAATATTTATGTATGTACCTTTTTATATATGAGCGTTGATCTAAAGGTCCTTGTGTTGGCATTTATATAAAATGGTTTTAACATGTGTCCGCGAAAGATCCGCGATGGGTCCGCGAAAGGAAAGTAAAAAACCGCGAAAGTTGTTGCGTAATTGNACCAGTCCGTAGGCATACAGGTCGCAAACTCGCTGTCCCGCCATGCCGCAACATAATAACCCCAAGCCAAATCGCCCGGCTGCCAGTCCACAAGTTGTGGGAGGTGGCGGGGATGGTCGCGCCTTTCATTTAGGGCCTCTGCGCTTCAAGGATAGGTCTTAGTTTCTGATGTGCACGCAGCATCAAACGTCAGAAGGTATCATTTTTGTGAAATCATAGTAGGTTTAGCGCGAAAGATCCGATAAAGTTGCGCGAAAGACGCCGCGAAAGAAGCCCCGTCGTTTGAAGGCCATGGCACNCTGGCTACTGCTACTGCTACTTCTGCTGCTACTGCTACTGCTACTGCTCCTGCTCCTGCTCCTGCTCCTGCTCCTGCTGCTGCTGCTGCTGCTGCTCCTGCTCCTGCTCCTGCTCCTGCTCCTGCTCCTGCTACTGCTACTGCTACTGCTACTGCTAACTGCTAACTGCTAACTGCTACTGCTGCTGCTGCTGCTACTGCTACTGCTACTCCTACTACTCCTGCTCCTGCTCCTACTACTCCTGCTACTACTACTCCTGCTAATACTACTACTACTACCACCACCTCAAACATGTTGCGCGAAGGTGAGGGCGAAAGTCCCGCGAAAGGAAAGTAATAATCCGCGAAGAAACCATTTCCAAAAACAACAATATTGATCAGCGCTCATATATATATATAAACACACATATGTTCTTATATATGTAACTATATAACCATGTGTGTACATATGTGTATATATATGTACATATATTCTATATATATATATATATATATATGTGGTTAGGTATGCACATGTACACGTACGTGTACATGTAAATGTATTGTCATGTAAATGTAAAAGTTTGTGTGCATGTATACGTGTACGTACGTACTACGCTTTCGCAGCACCCTGGAATCCCTACCGTGCATGGTCACATTGCTTTTTAGCTGTATAGCGAGTCCAACGTGCCTTGCATCACAAGCCAAAGCATAGAGCTTGTTTGCAGGCAATCATGTTGCAAGGACAGACCTCCGCACACAGCCGCCGAACCTCGCCAGAACAGAAAGGGCTCTAATCCCAGTCCCTGCGTAAATGCAACATTCCCCTAACCGGTGAGTCACCAGCTTCTTGATGCCTTGCGCCGGAGACTTTTCCTTGCAATGTTTACCATAAGGACCTCAAGCCCCGTTCCAGCGGGGCTAGCCATGAGCCCCTTCGCAGGAGCCCACAGACACTACACACATGCGACCGAAGAATGAGCTAGAAAGCTTTGGCCTGGTCTTGGAAGAGGGATTGCGGTTCTTTTTCGTGTCGACGGCAGTATGCGTGGCCACGGAACCTCGGCTCCACGATTTACCCTCATGAGTTGTCGGTTAAGTGTAGCAGTCTTGGCTGATTGCATTTGGACTTAAGTTGGACAAGTTCCTGTTTTGAAAACGACAGCTCGAGGTTCATCATCATTCATGCCCTTGTGTAAATGGTGCCAGGCAAGCTGACACAGCACATGCGGTGGGCTGAGCGAGTTGCGGATGAGATTTCTGGTCGAAAAGACTTGGTTTGCATTTTCCATGCTTGGCTGTGAGGCAGGGCGTGAGCAAGACGGAAGAGCACCGTCCGGAAGAACACCACGTGAACCATCAGACAAGCCACCACCCTTCACACAACGAAGGTCACTACGGCCATGCACTCCACCAGGGCACTTTTCACGACCCTCCACAAATTCACGAAGATGGCCATTTGCGTCATCCGGGAGACTTTCACCACCCTTTGCACAGGCACCAAGGTCACGGCCATGCGTGCCAGCATTCTCACGCTCGGGGCGGCTACCAGGGCCATGCCATGTCTTCCAATGAGACTGTTCGCCCAAGGCCAACTAGGGCGCACACAGTCCCTCTGCCTGGCAGCCATCCATAGTGGGCTTGCCATGCAAAAATTTTCTTGGCCCGTCTCCTTGCGAAGCATGTGACCTGGCCGGCGATGACAAGAAAGCATCCGAACTTTACCAATGCAGCAGAAGTCAGTAAGACGTATAACGAGACACGGCAGTTTCATGACAACAGTTTCAGTAGATGGCACTCGGGAAGTGCCGACGACAGTTACATCGTCTTAATTGTCTTGTGCACTTCGAAGTACATTTTCTGAACTAGTGGTGTGTATACAGCACTGCGCAGACTCGTAGATGTCCTCACAGCGTCTGCATGCTGCATGCACATACATTTACCAGTGTTTTTTCCCCGGAGGTTGCTGCTAAAGGCCGCTACTAGGGCGACTGATAAAGCTTGCGAAGTCGGCTGCGCACTCTTCACAACATCTCAGAAACCATGGCATCGGCCTTTGAATTTCGCAGCCAATTATGCGTTGACTTAAGTGCTGCGGCGGCTGCTGGAGTCTGGCGTTGATCAGATGGTGTGATGCTCAGTTGGGAATCGTGGACACAACACACGTCACAGAATATTCAGGTGCAGAAGACGTTGAAGCTGAACAAGCAGAAGCAGCCAAAGACCCACAAAAATCAGGCATCTGGGTTTGCAACTTCACAGCATCTCCTTGATGTCAGGACCTCAGAAAGAATTCCACCGTTTTCGCTTGAGACATCTGGTCCA
The DNA here is from genome assembly GCA_003297005.1 of Symbiodinium sp. clade A Y106. Taxonomy (NCBI): domain Eukaryota; class Dinophyceae; order Suessiales; family Symbiodiniaceae; genus Symbiodinium; species Symbiodinium sp. clade A. The sequence goes on from BGNK01004079.1 coordinate 32,450, forward strand.
AACCAGAACGACCGTAGTAGGGTCATCGACAGTCTACGCAGCCGGGCCTGCCCCAGATGATCGCATGCGCAAGTTGTGCCGACCCCTTCGGCAACAGACACTCGATGTGGATGCTTCTGAGCAGGTGTGTGTCTTGCATGACCTGCCGCGGTTTAAACAACTCGTGAATCGACTTGATGCAGAGCAGATACCGGACGCGGTAGAATCGCTTGACGAAAGGTGATTTTCCGACACCCCACCTCTTCGGCATTCTACAAAGCTCTGCTGAAAAAGACCACGGCCAAAACCACAGACATCAGCCCTGGGCAAATGCAGCCGCTGAAGACGGATGTCTTAACGCAAAAGAAGGTAGTCCAGTTGTTTGCCGCCCGTCTTACCAAGTGTGTGATGATTGCGAGATATCGCGAGCACATCTCTGCCCAAGAGCCAGAACTTCCAAGCCTGCTTATTGCTGTTGCAGTCTTGTACGCAGAGATTACGCCCGTCTGGGAGACGCGTGGCAGAAAACGTTGCACAGCTCATTAAGTTGCGATGGCCAAATCGAGCACGCCAAGTTTCGGAAAGAAGACGGGGATCCTGTGACCACCAGTTCTGCTCACTGAGGTGCAGCTTATCAGCTGCATGTATGTCGCTGGGCTGCTCAATGCCTCCAGTTTTCGTGCACCTCGCGCCAGCTGAGCTTTCCTAGCCAGCACAATTAGCCTGTGTGCAAAGCGCCGCGCATGCCGAGGCCAAGGATGCGTAGAGTATGCAAGCTTTTCATTGTCGGCCTTCTCGGAGCCTGGACCGAAAAGGCGTAGAAGTGATATTCAACTCGCGGTGAGTACTCCTGACAGGCATAGGACGATTGATTCACCAACCAGGCCTCCCGAAAAGACGACGACGAGGCGAAACGTTGGGATTTTTGAGGTGAAGTCCGGGTAGGTGCGAAATCCTGCGAACATTGCGCTGGGCTGCACTGCGAGGCGGCAGGGAGCATACTAGCCGTGGCGAGGACCCAACCAAGCTCGGGCACATTCCTGTACCAGCAAACGCCTCCAGCGAATCCTCTGATGGGGCTCCCGTCCTCGTATAGCAGAGAGGCATCATTTGCTGCCTCTGCCGCAACCGGAACATTCGCTGCTACAGTAGCGGTTTCGCCGTCCTGCCGATGTGTGATGTCACGCACCGCCGTGCCAGTCGCCCTCCTCTTCTACCGCCTGTAACTGTACGTCCTGCTGCCACTCACGTCTCGGCGCAAGCGCCTATCATGTACACTTTGCTTCAGCCGTCACTCTGCAGCCAGTCGTTGAAGGTAGACACTTGCCAGTTGTAAACTGCAAGATCCTCCAAGCAATTCCAGCATGGTTGCAAAAGCAAACTTTTCGGCAGCTGCTGTGTTGCATGGCCAAAGGTGCAGCCATATTGCAGACTTGACGTATTCTGTTTCTCGGATCCAAGATATCAACCGCATCTCGGAAAGCACATCCTCGCCACGTTGCTCGCGGTTAGAGCGGCTCGCTTACGAATGCGCGCAACTTGGTACAATGCCCAGCATGATTAGTCCCTCCCTTCTAACATTCAAGGACCCCCCCCCAAGGCAAGGTCAAGCCGGTTACCCAAAAGCCAAACCGTGCTTTTGCTTTGGGCACTATGGAGAACAGAAGCATGCGTCATGTCTCATGTCGGAGATTGCAGTCAAGTAGTATCTTAAGTTCTTAGTGACTTAGTATCGGTGGTCAGAGGCTGAGTCTGAGGCTGCTAGGCCCTAGGCTCCTGGAGTTCACACTTTCACGTGGCTTTTGAAGGGCACGGACCGCGAGCGTTGACGGCCCGTGAAGATGAAGACCCCAAGCGCGACTTGCGCGAATTCGGACACACAGATAAGCAGTGCATAGCATGCATAGCCCAAGCCACCGCTGCGGCTCCCCTTGCTCTCTGTAGCACGTGCTGACCATGACATGTGTGGCTCGCCAGGCGGTCGCACTGGTCATTAGCACCGTATTAGGCAAATGTCAGTCCTCTTAGTCCTGTTCCCGTCCCCGACAACGCTAGGTTGAGCGCGTTGACTCCAGCCCTCGTGCATGGCATCGCATAATGGTAGTTCTGCGAGGCCTCAGCCAAGGGCGTGCGGCAACAAGCGTTAGACCAGCGCGGCGGCGGATGCAGCGGAACATTTCGCGAAGAATATGATTTGCATTTTTGCCGGATCCTGCCACCAAATTTTTCTATAGTGTTCAGCACGCGTTTGCTCGGGGCAGGCTCGTATCTGCATCGGAGATCAATGCCTCGGAGTGTTGGAAGCACCGTTGATAGTTCTCGGCTAGGGTTAAAAGAGCTCGATGGGAACGGATTCGCGTGCACGTGGCGGCCACGTGGCAACGCCAGGCGCAAGCACTGTCACAGAAAGCATACTACGCCGAGCCTGGGACAGCTCGCCTTGTCACACTTTGAAGCCCGCCACATTTCGACGGTGCACGGCACCTCGGCGCACCCAGTCCTCGGGGCCATTAGTAGCAGAAGTATTACTAGGACCAGACAATCATGGGTGCCCGCTGATGGAATGTGCTGCCAGCAGCATCCTGCAACGAGCATCTGGACGATGCCACCGTTGCCCGCAGTGGCGGCGTAAATTAGGCGACGGACGTGCTTGCCCTCGTTGACACCAGCGCACCTCGCCGGCTGCTTGCCATTGTCTCGGTAGGCAGCGCCTTATAGGCTGGCAGCCGACACTGCATGGACGGTTCATGAGAACGTAAACACTTCGTCCTTCGGCCTCTTGGAAGAGGCACCGAAACCGACAATTGCGGCCCTCGAGCTTGACACGACGTCGTTGTCAGGTTCATGTTGAATATCGATGTTTCCAGCAACCAAATAACACTTCACAAAGCTTGTTGACAGCCTGCGTCGCGACGTGATCGTGGACATTTACGTGCTCAGACCAGCCGTCGCATCATTGACAAAGCTGTCGGACGTCGTGTGAAGCGAGTCAGCGGCACACCCCTACGCAAACCGCTACTAATGAAATCCAAAGTTCAATCATTGCTGATAATGACTTTGAGAATGACTTTCAATATTAACACAAACATGACATACTGCTGTCATTACAGTAGTTGCTACTATGCACGGGGTTGTCACTAGTCAGTTATGGTATATTAAGTATTGCAACGACGACGACCATGACCACGACAACGGCCGCGGCTACGACGACGACTACGACGTATTATTTCCTAAGATCAATCTTTCTTCCGCCATGCTATGCTTGCCTGCTCCTGGCGACAACCACAGCCTGCAGATCAGCAACGCGAAAACGAGCCTCTTGTGTCCAATCAGGCCCCCGGTGTAAACGCACCATGTATGAATCCTGTCCTTCATGGCGACCAGCTTCGCCGAGGCTTGGAATTTGTGGTTGAAGACGGCATGCTCGGGAAATCCAGCCTTTACACGCCGTGGGAGGCTTTGATATGGGGGCGACCTCGTCTATTCGAGTCTATTCGACCCGCCACCAAAACGCTGAATAGATCTGTCAAACTCCGGAAATCCAACCCAAGAGGCCAGTCCGTGTTCTCAGTGGCAAACGAAAGGCAAGGCTGCACTATGCTGCACTCGGCGTTGCCATTTGGATCATGCATGTCATGCCCGCTTTCCGAAATCCAAGCCTAATTGGCACGCGGCCACGGAACTCGCAGTTTTTCTAAATCTCGGCCAGTTTTCGTCTTTATCTCCGGTTTCGTGGTCGGTTCTGCATCGCAAAAACATATTTGCGACAACACGCAAACTCATACCACCTCCCGGGCTGAAATCTACAAGCCGTCCGTGCGTGGACATGGTATTTACGCTGTCGCGAACAACATACTATCATCTCACTGTTCCCTCGATCACGTGTATATAGGATCAAAGTTTGATGATTGGTGTCGAAGAAATGACAGTGTGTGCACACCAAAATTTCCAGAAACAGTCGTGCTGGTAGCACTGGTGCTGGTGTTGTTTAAGTGGTACCTGATGCAAACACCAATACTGACGCCAACCACGAGGGCACGCAACTGGAGTCTAGTCTTGAACCGCTCATCGTTCATCACAAGAATGAGTTTATTTGTATGCGGTCTAGTGTATGTCTTTACCACGAACAACGGGGTGAAGTTCAAGGTGATTACGGCCGCAGTCGTGTTCTCCGAATCCGTGCCAGCGTGATACAAGGCTGCGTTCTCAGTCCGCGCTTATTTTGCTCGGTGTTGGAATGGGCAATGAATTCATGGAAGGATTTGGTCGGGACAGCGGGGTTTGATTTGGGAGATGGCCTCCGACAAATTCTGGACCTTCGATTTGCTGATGACATCCTCTTTTCAAAAAATCCGAAGAGGAAGCACGTCGCACCTTGGAGTTGCTCATTGCTGCTCTTGGCGAGGATGGCCTAATTCTGAACGCCGAAAAGACGGTGGTCATGACAACGGAAGCCCAACCACCTCAGCATCTAATTTTAAGCAGTGGTCATCGAATCCAGATTTTACCTCGCAGTACCTCTCACAGATGGCTGGGGTGCATGCNGGTCATGACAACGGAAGCCCAACCACCTCAGCATCTAATTTTAAGCAGTGGTCATCGAATCCAGATTTTACCTCGCAGTACCTCTCACAGATGGCTGGGGTGCATGCTGTCAGCTGGGGGATCTCACCAACAACGTGAAGATATCACACACCACCTGGCTGCAGCTTGACGCCAATGGTTGGATTCTGCGTGACCGCAAAGTGCCTTTGTCCAAACGATTGAAGTTGTTTGATACCGTTGTTTCACCTGTAGCTTGTTTCGCGGCGGGCACAGAACAATTCACAAATCCAATTTACAGCAACTGGATGTTGAGTACAAGCTGTTGCTTCGAGCAGTGGTAGGTCCACCCGGAAACATTTCCTGGGAAGGGCCATGGCATAAGATTCTTCACCTTTGAAACGACAAAGTTCGGAACGTGTGCTCTGAGAACTCGATGCGCAATCGCTGGCAAGTTACTGGAAGTTAGCCACTTATGTTGCAGACTTACCATGTGATCGATGGGTGAAGCCTGTTTTGGAAAGGTACCCTAAAAGAGTTCACGTTGGAAGACAACCAAGTACTTGGAAAGATGAAATTAAGTATTGCCGTCGGCGACAAGTGGAAATTGGAAATCCGCTGCTGTTGATTCGGAATGGTGGACACGACAAACAAATGACTTCATTCGTTTTCTTGCAATGCAGTGAGCTGCGCATTTAGTCGCCGAATCATTTTGTTTCACTGCCTGCGCCTTAAATGGGCCGCCTTCGGGCATCAGGTTGACCTTTGACCTTTGTATGCGGTCTAGTGGCAGTATGACGACCCGTTCGACCATACTGTAAGGGTGCTAATGCTGCTGCTACTACTACTACTACTACTACTGCTACTACTACTACTACTACTACTACTACTACTACTAGGCCGGTGCCTCCTGCCAGACCTACGTCTTAGCCTGTTTGAGGAAGATGATCATGATGAGGATGCTGATGATGATGGGTGCGTTCAGACACATTCCGGATCGGGTTGGGGGGGTGGGGGGGGGGGGCGATGATGACGACATTGTTACGCAGACACCCCGAACAACATCTCTAGAAGAACCGTTTATTCGGTATTTACAGTACTGTAAAGTCGGACCATCCTATACATATAGTCACCAAACCTACTCCTAGACTTTGCGATCTCGACCTTGGGATTTCGGAGAGCTTTCTGCGAAAACTCGAACTTGGGCGGGGCGAAGCTTGATTCGGGGATGATGATGACGACATTGTTTCGCGGACATCCCGAACAACACGCACGTGCACACACCGCACACTACTTCAAAAACAAACCCTCCTACGCCGAGGTCCGGGCTCTGGGGGTGTTGGAGAGCCCTTTGATGTTTATAAGATGTTGCGCTTCAGGTTTTAGGAGCGTTAAAACCTTCTTGGCAGCACCTGCGTTCTGCACGGTATTCACAGCTTTTTCGTACTATCCGACCACCTGTGGTTTAGCAGTTTCTTTCCTATCGAGTTTGAAGTACAAGTGCGGTGGCTGCGTGCTCCCAAACAACAGTGTAAGCCTCAACGACACACCGTCCCCACATTTTCACACTTCCACCAAACGAAGAAAAAAGAACGCCAGTTTCAACCCCAACACCATACTTCGGGGACCGGAGCTGGTCCCCGAAAAAGCCTTCAGCACCACCACCGTGCAATGCATTCAAGTGAGGAATCTTACGGCCTAGCCAGCATTTTCCACACTTGCAAACAAGCACCATGCATTCCTATTGTTCTTAAAGGGTGGGTCCCCTTTGGGGCCGGCGGCTACTACTACATTGCCCTGGGAAACGAAGCCTGGTGTTTGTGACCAAAATTTTGCTCATCTTGGTAAAACTTGCCATCTTTCTCATCTTGCTCATCTTGGGGGGGGGTGCAGGATTGAGCTCGATTTTGGTGATCTTGTAATCTTGCTGCCCCTGCCAGGGGGGGCAAGATATACGCAAGGTTGCTCGACTTGCAAGCTTGCAATCTTGGTATAGTGACAACCTGTGGGACGGGCATGTTTTTGCAATCTTGCAACCTTGCCTCAGTGGCCCCAATTGCCTCACTTGCCCCATTTGCCCCGTTTGATCCGTTGATTCACTTCTTGAATCATGGAAGCTGTCCTACCTGTGCATGCAGCAAGCAAGTGTGCAAGAATACAAATTTGCATCACCCCCCCGCCCCCACCCTGCCCCCATCACTCCCCTTGCCTTTTCTTTTGCTTGTGTTCCGTTTAACCTTCTTTTTATTTCATAGCGGCGATACAAAATTACAAAATGTGTTATACTCCCCCCCTTTCCCTTGCCAAGCACGTGTGTCCTCTTTGCGCCAGTTGCCAGTTTTGTGGTTGTTTTGTTTTTTTCCGTGGTTTTGCTTTGTTTGTTTTGAAATTTGTTCTGTATGTAGCCGCCATGAATTGGCTGTACTCGTCGAGCCAGCATTCGTTTTTGGTCCGATGCGTTTTTATTGTTGTGCTGCCGCTTCGCTCGCAAACGGCAATGGTTTTCTGTGAGTTATTCTTGTGTATACCTTGTAGTGGTAGGGAAAACTGGTAAGGCGAGGAGGGGATGACGTCTGCAGCAGCGTTACGGACAGCGAGTAGAGTGCGGAGAGCTCGGGGGGAGCGGTTCGGAGGGCGGGGGGGGGGGGGGGGGGAAATAAGGTTGGGGGGTGGCGGAGGTGTTGGGGGGTTTTTGCTGGTTTCCGAGGGGTTGGGGGGTACATTATTNGATGTTGTTTTTTGGGGGTTTTTTTGGTGTTTCCCTTGAAGGGGTGGGGAAAACTGGAAGGGGGGGGAGGGGATGAGGTCGGCAGCAGCGTTAGGGACAGGGAGTAGAGGGGGGGGGGCTGGGGGGGGGGGGTTGGGGGGGGGGGGGGGGGGGCGGTGTGAAAATACGTTAGCGTGTTGCAGACGTTGTTGGGGAATTCTGTCTGATTCCAGATGGTTGGCGGTTACATTAATTCGGTGGTCTTGTTTTGTGTTTGAATTCAATGTTGTGTGTACGACGAACTCACGGCTAACAAGCGGTAGTTGCGCTCTTCGAGCCGGCCTTCGGTTGCGGGCTTCATTTGACTGGGCATGCAGGTTCTCGACTGCCTTTGGACATGGTTAGGCTTCTCAATGTGCATATTCGCACGAGGATTTTCGTTGCAGCTCTTCATATGAGGCATGCTGTTGGATCCGCGAAAGCGGTTTGCGCTTGATCCTCGAAAGAGGTCTGCGATCGATCCGCGCACGCGGGTGTTCTTTTGGACCTTGAGAGAGGTTGGAGCTCGAAGGCGCGGGGCTCTTGAACATGCGATTGCCGCAGTCAGGAAAATCGATCGAGCAGATTTTTTTGGGGGATGGCATTCCTTTTCTGCACCAGCAGTCTCATCACAACGGATCACAACGGATCCTCGCAAATTTGGCGGCTCCTCGGAAGAGGTGTTTATTCTTATCCGCGAAAGCGGTTTCCGGTTGATCCTTGAAAGAGGTTCCTGAACGATTCGCGCAAGCGGTGTTCTGTCGCTTCACTGAGGCCAGGCCATGTGTTGCCGTCGGGGTGAGGGGGGCGTGGGGGGTTACGAAGAATCTTGCTGTGACACTTGCAATCTTGCTATTTTGCAAGGCTTCCGGCCATGCGTTTCCGTGATGAAATTTCCAAACGACTATGGCTCAAAAAAGAGCACGTGGGGCAAGCGAGGCAAGTGGGGCAAGCCCCTCCCCACACCAAGTTTTACTCCACCAAGCTGAGCAAAACTTGGCGTGAAAGCTTGCCCCTCCCCCCCCCTCCCAAACTTGCATGCAATCTTGCCCCCTTCCCCAAAAATCGGCCGACCAAGATGAGCAAGATGTTCTGCACGATCTTGGTCCGAAATCGGACCCCTTTTCCCAATACTTTGTACTACTGCTACGACTACTCCTGCTGCTACTACTACTACTACGACTACTACTACTAGCATGACAACGACGACTGCTACTGCTTCTGCTACGACGATTACAACCACGCTTACGAAGACGACGCAATACTGCAGTAGGTACTAGTACGGCTCTGGCTGCTGCTGGTGCCATAACACGTGTCGCAGGCACGGCACTTGAGCAAGCGGCGAAACGCAAACGCCTGCGCACCTACCCTGAACTTGCAGTAGCTCGCCGTTGCAAACTGGCTCTGGGCCTTGAAGTGGGCGGCGGGTTCAGCCGAGAGGCTGCTGCCTTCCTGCGACAGCTCGCCACGCTCGTGACGCCCAGGCCGTGCCCGTCAGCCGCCTCCCCGCCGCGTGACCTTGCGCCCTATTGGAGGGCGGCGTGCTGGCTTCGTCACGAGTTTTAGGAGTCACGTAGGACTGGGGCGCTTCGACCGTCCGCAGGCGGAAAAAGGTGTGTTTAAAAAAATCTAGTACTACTAGCACTCCTGATGCCGGGAGTGCTAATCGTAGTAGTTGTCATAGGAGTAGAACTACCTTTTGCGCATCCTCCCCCCTCACCTCACGGCCGAGTACGCCACGGAGCATGATGCAGCTGTCGCTCGGTGCCTCGCAACGCTGCTGGAACAAGGGGACGCCTCCCTGCCGTCCTGGAGCCTCGACACTGCCCGGCTTGCCCAGCGGTTCGGAGGGCTCGGTCTCCGCTCCGCTTCTTCCGACCGCTTCGCAGCGCACTGGGCCTCTTGGTGCGACACGGTGCCCGTGATCCAAGCCAGAGCTCCCGCTGCAGCCGCCCGTCTCTGCGCCGCCTTGCAAGGCGACGGAGCCTTGCCTTCCTCGGCCGCGGCAACCCAAGCCCTAGCACGCTTACGTGACCTTGGGTACGAGGCACCGGACTGGGCAGTCATTTGCTCCGGTGCCGCCGCGCCCCCTGCACCAGACCGAGATGACGCCGTTCCGGGGCTGGCAGCGTTCGGCTGCCCGTGCATGCGATGAGCGCACGTACGAGACGCATCTTTCTCACCTCTCCTCTGCGTCCCGTGCGCTGCTGCTGTCCCAAGCAGGGCCCTTCGCTTCCCGCGCCTTGAACCTCCTGCACTTGCGCCTGCCCCTCCCGCTCGCACCGCGCAGATGCAGCTGCCACGGGGTACTGGACTCTCTCAGTGACCACCGCACGGCCTGTGCTACCTCGGGTGTTCTGTCCACCCGCGCGCTGCCCCTCGAGCAC
>BGNK01004079.1:42108-60389 GCA_003297005.1 Symbiodinium sp. clade A Y106
GACCTACCCGGAACTCGAGAGCGCGCGGCGCTGTCGACTCGTTGTGGTCGGCATCGAGGTCGGCGGCAGGTTCGGCGCCGAAGCAGTGCAGTTCCTGCGCCTCCTCGCACGCCATCGCGCGGCGTCGGTCCCCGCCCACATGCAACCCGCCGCCGTCTCATCCTGGGTCGCGCGATGGTCCGGTATGCTCGCGGTCGCGGCTCAGCGCGCCTACGCGGCGACGCTGCTCGAGCTGCCCCCGGCCGCCGAGCTGGGCGAGGGATGCCTGATCTGCGTGAGGTCCTCGCCGATGCGCGCTGTGACTAAAGCCGCGGCTTCTAGCGCGCCATAGGCCCGTAGCTTGCAGCTGCACTGGGACCGCGCTCGTACTGGTCGTAAAATAGTGTGCGAGGAAAAAAAGTAGCAGTAGTAGTAGTTGTTGTTGTTGATGTGCTGGTAACGACTACTGCTAGTACTGTTACAAAAACTACCTCGGCTATCGATCGTGGTCGTACTCGTATTCGTAGATATTTTCGTACCAGTCCTCATAAAAATCGTGGCAGCTACAGGAACACTCGTCGTGGTAGTAGTTGTTAGTTAGTTGTTGTTGTCGTGATTTGTCGTGCAAGTTGTGCTCGAACTCGGACTACTAGTACTAATGGCACCAATGGCCGTGTGGCACCGCGTGCGGATCCGTCTTTATGAGGGCAAAACGCGAATCTGGAACTCTGCAGGCGAGGAGCCGACGGGCATCGCCGACCTTGGCACTGGTGATGGAACCGAGCCCGTCTGGGTACTGTAGGGGATTGGTCCCTCCCCCGGAACGCTAAGGCCTTACCGTGCTCGGATCCCCCCCTTCGGTCACGATGCCTTTGTCGCAATGTACCTTGCGCGCAAGCGCGAGGACCAAGACCGGCTCCTCCAGCGCCTCCCCGGCCTTGACGACCTGCAGGCCGCCTGGCTTGTGCTTCAGTCCTGTGCCGTTCCGCGGGCCAACTACCTGCTGCGCATTTTGCCCTCCCACCTCACAGCCGCTTATGGTGAATCGCACGACGCAGCAGTTGCCCTGCTGGCACATTGTCCGCCTCGGATTCTAAAGGCCCGAAAGCTAAGGCGAAGGCAAAGGCCGCAGCAAAGACAGCACCAATGGTGTACGCAGCGCAATCGACTGTGGCTTCATTTGCGTGCATGTCTGCTTCGAGACCGCTGAGATCGCAAGGGGTCGCCGCAGTGCCACATGGAGAGCTTTGGATGTGTAGGATGAGACCTGATGAGCTCACTCATTGGATGGACAATACGTTTGGAGTGACTGGGTTTTTCACATCGACAACGGACTCATTGTTGGGATCTGCATGGTTGGCGGCCTTTGATGCTAATGGCTTTGATGCTCTAGCAGACATGGATACAGACCTTGGAGGAAGGAAGAATAACATTATTGATGTGTCTCTCGCGACGGCCTGGAACCAGAGGACTTCAGAATGAGACTTGCTTTGTGTTCATCATTCACACTAGTGTGGGAGACTACCTTCATGTAGCATTGATGGTTGCAGAGCATCGTCCGGGTTGCGATCGCCCCATGAATGAACTTCAGATTTGTCACACGGCATGTTGTGGAAGAGGTGAACGGCGAACAGGAGGAGACTCAGTCCGTGAACCCTAGCTTCGGGGATGCCTCTGAGCTTTCATCACTGTCGGAGCGAACTGAACATTCGGATGGTTCCACTGCGTCATTTGATTGTCGAGGGTTTGAATCAGATGATCCGTCTGAGGGTTTCTGGTACCTGGTATCTAGTGCTGTCTAAAGATGAGTATCTTGAGTGGAAGCGCCCAGGAACATTGATCACGCACGCTAGGAATCCCTTTTAAGCCTGTCGTGGGCAGTACATCACTGGCCACCGGGATTTGCCGAGCTCTGGAGCCAGTGGACCTTTCATTGCCGCTCCAGCAGTCGGCCATGGGACAAGAACAAGTCATTTTCGAGTTACAGACCGTGTACGTACTGTACTACATGCAGATCGGGTTTTCAGGGAGTGCGTCTTGGTGTGGGTTCTGGACATGGATTCTGGACAAGAGCAGTTTCTGTTTTTTGCAAAGGGCGTCGTAGCACCACGAGTGGAAAGAGACATCCGACACTTCGCGGGAACATCGCAAGCAGCACCACCTCGTAGGTCGTAGGTTACCTGCAGGAGGAGACGCGTCTTCCAGCAAACAGGGGTTTTCTCAGGTTGATGCGTGCATCAGTGCGGTGAATCAGCAGGGGTCGGATGGCATTCTTCTTGCTTCCGGTGCAAATGACATTCTACGACAGGTCCGTGTCACACCGAAAAAATCAACACCGTTGCCTTTGCAGCTGGCCGATAGCCAGAACATCACGGCTCATCGCACATGCTGCGGTGAAGTGGTCATTCAGTGTGACCCAGGAGAGTTTGTTTGTGGGGTGAACCGCTTGATTCAAAATCGATTGCAAGTTTGAATGGTCGAAGACAGGAGCTTACCTGACGCTCCCAGATGGGACGGTTGAGACTCTGGATGTGAGAAACGGGTTGCCGTTTATGTCACGACGTGTATTCCAAAAACTGAGACCAATGATGCAAAGCTGGTGGAAGAATTCATGCTGTGCAGGCGTCACATCTCTGATTGCTAAGGCAGAAAACACTTGCAGGGCGGTTGATGACCTGGTCGCGGCGAGTGTAGAAGCACCATCTTCCCGAAAGACCAATGTGAAACATGGAGAACAGCTTGCCGCCGATTTCTTGGCAAGTGGAGGTGCACCCACTTATGAGTCCATTTGGCAGCTTATTCGTGCTAGTACGCTTGAGCCGGTTCGATGCAAGAGATCCGTCATAGATGGCGCAGTGGCTCAGAAATCCAAGGTGAAGTCATGGACGTTTGGAGCATACACCTTCTCGCAATCGCAGGGTCTGACTGTGTGCATGCTCGAACGTCCTCAGTTGGTTCAGGTTTTAGTCGGGTTTCTGAAGAGCATTTCGCCTAAGGAACCCCGTCGGACATCTTGTAAAAAAATTGTCAGACGGTGTGACATTTAATAAGGGAAGTCGAGACTTTATCGTATGCCTAAATGATACTACCTCTGGAACGGGGCAAACATTTGGGTGGCGAACACGAGCGGAGATGAAGTCCGAGAAGTTCGGCCGGGAGTTTGAACGCGGCCATCCGCATTGCATTCGAAGGTGCCCCTTGGCTTTCAATCCGCACGAGTGGCGTGGTACAGAGCCAATGGCTTGGGGAGAAATGTACGAATGTTCCTACACTTCGGGCATGGGAACAGTGCAGCGGAGATGAGAAGGCAGAGTTGGCATGTTTGGGATTTCCGTTACCACTTTACCGCGCAGTGTGACGTGTGGATTTGTGTCTGAGACTGTGATTGTCAAGAACCTGGTTGCAACAGCAGAGCAAACAACAGCAGACATCGACACAGTTCCAGTTCACACATCCAACAGTGACGGGGACCAGGAGGGTTTATGTGAACAGGACTTCATTGAAGGGTTCAGGGTGTTCGGGGTCGTAGAGAAGTGCACTCATGTGCCCATGGAGCCTCTGTCTTAGAAAGTGACTTGTACTATGAGCCCTCGTTGCTGGCTGATGCACCGGCCCTGGAATCCGAACCTGAGCTCATCTTGAATCCTGATCAGGAATTGCCGGTGCCGATGGAGAATCTCCGTATGAATACGCGCACAAACAGAAGCCAGATCACACTGCTGCTGATTCTGGATCCCGTGGAACACTTCGTCCACGCCGAAGTTTGATCCGTGACGATGTTGCACAAGGTTGTTTGTCTATTGACATCACGGGTCCTTTCAAAGAGGGTTTCAGCGAGTATCGATATGCTTTGATTGGAAACATCAATGCTCCGGAGTCTGATCCCTTATACTTCCAGAGACCACTGAGACGCAGATTGAAGGCAGAGGTCATCCGGGCAGTGTACGTTTGACATGATTGCTCAGATTCACTCTATGGCTGGCGCGAGGCCAGAAATAGTCCGATTGCATAGTGATTGCGCTGCTGAGTTTGTGGCCAAAGACATGAAGGCAGCCGCGGAGCAGAAGGGAATCTATCGCACCATGTCAGGTCCTTATGAGCATGCGTCCAATGATAGAGCTGAAAGAGCCATTCGATACCTTAAGGAAAGAGCAACTAAGTTCATTTTTGAATCGGGCGCCCTGTCGGAACTGTGGCCTTTTCCGTTATGTGAGGCAGCGATTGATCAGCGTGAAGAGGTGTTGAATCTAAAGAATTTAAAGCAGATGAAGAATCAGCCGAAACCATGGATGATGGTTGCAATCAACGTTCACAATCCTGAACCTTTCACGGCCAAAACCGAGACCGCACGATTCTTGTGTAGAGATGAGCACACTTCCAACGGAGCTTTGCGGGAGGCGGGTGATTACCACGGCACGGTTACCTGCGGTGATTCCGGTAAATCAGAGTGTGGCGTACGCATACAACACTGGTAATCACTGGTATGGGTGTCAGATCGGGGCGAAGTTCGAGACGCAGATGCCTTGAGGGATATTGGTCAGGATTTGGGGTTGATTACCTATGAAGAAAGCCGGCTGGGACCGTCGCCGAATGCGGGGAACTTCCCAGTGCGCATTGCAGCCAAAACGGTATCCGCGCCACACCGGTGCACTTGCAAGAGATGTTCTTTGAATCGACATCGGTCAGAGATGCCTGAACCTGCAGATGTTTCAGCCTATCAATTTGGAGATGCTGATGAGGAAACAATTGCTGATGAACAGGCAGCTTTACTTTCAGCCTATCAGGTTGGAGATGCCGATGAGGAAACAACTGCTGATGAACAGGCAGCTTTACTTCAAGAGGTTATGGCAGTTAAGGCGAGCGCGGAAACCTTGACCACATCTTTGTTATTTCAAGGAACACCTGAATGCAGGAAGAAGTGGTACAACGCGGCGGTCAAGGAAATGGACGGGATGAAGGCCAAACGGGTTCTTGATGATTTAGATCGGGATCATTTGCGAGAGCAGTTGGAGCTGAACCCAGATGAGCCGATTCCAGAAATTCTTCTGTGTAAGCTGGTCGCGGCCGCCAAACCGGAGGATGTGGCACCAATACGCCAGGCAGAAGGGTGCGAACGTGTGCGAACAAATCCCACCGCCTTTTTCGCCCTCGGTCAGCATGAGGCATAGCGCCGGGCTGAAACCTTGCAGGTTCACCGGGCCAAACTCCGCGCAGCGGCGTCTGCCGGTTGGGTGAGGCGCTGGTGGGGCATGTTGTCCATGGCGGTGCACCAGGCCGTTGCCAGCACGGCATGGCCCGCGGCTGGACACCCTGCTCCACCACGAGGCCCCCACCGGCCAAAGCCGCCGGCCTTTGCGGCCCTGACACGGGACTGCAGCGTAGTCCGTAGTCCGTCAGGTAAACTAGTCAGCTGCGACCGTGGCATACCGTGGCTGGGGCAGCTCGAAAACAAAACCTTGCAGGCACTACCAGGGTGCTGCTCGCACCACCAAATGTCAGCTGGCGCCATCGCCGTTGGCAATCAATTCAGCACCATGCTCTCCCACGACGAACAGACGGCCAGCCCGGCTTAAACGGACAAGTCCCATCTAGCCCAGCCCATTTTTTGCGACCCGCCCACTATATCACCACAGAATCAAGAACATCTCCAATCTCCAATGCGATTTGTTTCAGACGTGGCATGCAAACGCGCGAAATGGTTCGGAACACTAAAGAAACCTCAAGAAGTCGTCGGACCGGTACTGAGTGATCTTTCAAGAGAAACCAGGTTGGTAGGTGTCCTGGGGTTTTACCACGTGCCTTACCGGCAGTGCGCGTGGTTTCTCCCTAGTTTTTGCACAGCACCCCGTGCTGACCACGCGATCCGGACCGTCCCTGCTGAACTCATTGCGCCGTATGTTGCAGCACGCGACGCAGCCATATATGTCACTTGGCAGGCGTGTGCTGGGCATCGGTTGTGTTGTTGTGAGGTGGCCCAGCTTGCTTGCATTGGCGGCGCAGCACGCATTCGCCGCCTCGCTGTTGGAGAACCCGAGCTGCACGAAGTTCTTTCCGACGCTTGCTCATTGCTCACCGCGCCCTCCAGCAAGCAGGGGCCTTGTTGACGCCTCTTCAGGCTTCGCGTCTCTAGGCAGTGGTGGACGGTGGTGGACGAAGGTGTGAGTCGCAGTCCAGCGGGCCATGGCAGTGTCAGCGGCCGAGCTTGCGGCGGATGCTCAGTTGATGTTGGATCTCGCCAACGCGGCGGGGCCGACTGCCCTTCCACTCCAGGCTTGAGGCCGAGGCGTAGGAAGCTGAGTAGCCGACCGTGACGTGTTTCGGGGGATGCAAAAAGATCCGTTGGCTGCACTCGCGAGGGTGCATGCGTGCATAAGGTCGATGTGCATGTTGTGATTCTGGGTCAGGCGACAAAGGTCTCCAAGGTGGATGTGCTCAAGAAGAAGAAAAAGAAAGACATGCACGACGCTCAGTTGTCACACCAGCTGATATGGGGGGGTGGCTGTCCGAACACATTCGTGCAAAGCTGTCCCAAGTACCTCTCAGCTGATTCTGGCTAGACTAACACTTACGGCATCGTTCTGCAAGCAGACATAGTTTGTCGTGCGTGACAGCACACCGAGACGTCGCGCGAAGGTCACAGTTATGCGCAGCGAAAAGTATAGCAAAAACGCCCTTCTCGCAGAGGTTCTCTGTGCAGGATTCAAAATGTGTAAGTCGGCACGTTTGCCACGAAATGTTATAGATAATGGTGGTTCATTGCCGTCGCTTCTGCTTCCAAGCAGCGTAATATGACCACGAAGGGTGCTTGTAGAAAAAGGTAGCAGTCGCTGGTACTGTACTTATGGCTAGGATTAACTATTCGTACCAGTACTGGGCGCAGAAGTTCTAGCCGTGGCAATAAAGCAGCAGTCGCAGTCGTCGTCGTTTTGTTGGTAGGTTAGTGCTAGTAGTAGTAGTCGTCGTCGTCGTTGTGGTGGTGGCAGCAGCAGCGACTGTTACTCCCCATACGGCCAGCACAAAAACCACTACGGTTTGCTATTACCTTTGCAGCAGGTCGTGTAACCCTAACATGCCGGTATGATATTAACGATTTCGACACGTCGAAAACGAAATTAAGCGCGGAATGTTTTTACTTCAATTCAAAGCCCCGTGAGCCACCGAGCAATTATGTTGAAACCAGCTGGTGTTTCCATTTTCGGCACGATAGCATGTTAGGCAAAGCGTGGCATATATCGCTGGCGACAAGCCCAAAAGCGCATGCGAAACTACAGAGAGGACGGCCCCCATAGACGCAGTCGTCAACCCACACGAACCGGAGCCTGGGTCGAGCACAGCTACTCCGAGAGTCGTCGTGTAAGAGTCTGTGTGTGTGAGGTCTCAAGTGCGTTTCATGTCCGGCCCACTAGCAGATCTTGTTAGCACTATGTTGTATGTTTAGTGATTGGTTGCCGGTGTTTGTCGAGGTCTGCTGGCCAAGTGGCCGCAGCTGCCAACACCTTCATTAAAAAATGCGAGCAGAAGACGGAGGCGGTGTGCTTATTGTCGAAGCCAGCTAACCATCTCGGTGGTTGACGCTGGTAACGTTTCAGGCAAACGTTGCCGCGAAGGCACAAGTCGAAGGAAATGCCAGCTTGGATTTTGCCAATGCCTTAAACCTGCACCGGGCCAAAGCTTTTCAGAGTTTGCTGCTACTTGATGCAGGAGGTCCACCCCACACGAAATCGCTATTGCAGGTGAAAGTCACTCCACAGCAGATTGCAAAGGCTCGGGCCGGACTTGCTGGATGTGGATGGACAGAACGTGGTTGCAAGCTGCTGCAGGCTGAGAAGAAAATTGGTGCTCGGCAAAATAAAAAGCAGAAGTAGGACAGATTGGGCGACCGTGACAGCCGCAGTGTTTCACTTCGACAAAAGAGGTTGGCTTCGCAGATTGGACGACCGTGACAGCCGCAGCGTTTCACTTCGCAAAAGAGACTGGCTTTGCAGTTTTGCATGACTTTTACTTGTGTGAGCGAATGCGCAGCGTGCCCGAGCTCATTTGCGAATGTCGTTTTGGCGGAGATGTCTGGCCTTGTCTGGAGGGCTGTTCTAAGCAATGCAATGGCGATGAAAAAGTAATTTTCCTGCACGGACATAACATGTAAGGACCCGCTTGATATGCAAATGATGACCAATATGACCACAGGTGCACGCAACCGATCCAGACATAGAAAGATCTGAGCTTGTGATACCGCGGCAATGGACGTTGCATATATCGCAAGCATTGGGCTTCCTGCCGCGACCTTATACTCCAGTTTTGTACGGTGCCGGTTGCGGGTGGTGTGCGGCATGTACCAGCAGTTTCATGTAGGCGAGAACGTTGTAATGCGGATGTGCTCACGGCATGGTGACACTGAGGTGCATTGCACCGCAGGCTGCAAAGTGCAGCCGGTCGAGCAGGAAGGGAATGGAAGGGCCAGTGTTGCCAAGCCAGCACTTGCAGCACCGTCCAGCAAGGCGAATGCTTCGGAGCGGCTTGCAAGTGAGGGCTACTATCGAAAAGAGCGCATGTTGCAGGAAGATGGCATCGCCTTGAACGGTTGTGGGCAAGAGCAGCACTCAGCCAGAGTCTTTGCAGCCGTGCAGAAGGTCAAGTTTGCAAAGTGGCGAGGAAGCATGCATGCGTTTATACAGTGTGAGGGCCTGCTGCGTCCCAGCTGGTGGTGTGATGACAGCGGGTGGGACGGGGGTAGGGTAGGGGTCGGGGTAGGGGTACGGGTAGCCCCGCGAGGCTACGTTGTCCTGCTTCGCCACGTGCCTTGGCNGGGGGGGGGGGGTTGGGCTGTTGCTTCTACGAACAGCGTCTGGTGATTCCCCAAGACAGCCGAACGAGTCGCAACACACCGGAGCCGCCTAGCATAAAACCGGGGCCGATATCGCAAAGCATGGGACAGTGGTGCAATGCACCAGAAGGGCCAAAGGCGCTGAGTCCTGTTCAGCATGAATGTCCGTGTAATTAGTGTGCCTTGGCCTGAAGTGTTGATGCTATGCAATCGCCGAAGTCTCGGCTGTATGGTGCATAAGCTGTAGTGTGCAGGGGACCGGTGCTCCAGAGCGTGCCGGGTCGAGCTTGCAAGTTGTACTTTGAAGTCGTCCTTTACCGCACCTCCTTCTGGGGCAAACGCAGTGATGAGGCGCGAGACGGGAGGTTGCAATATCGCATTCAGGGGCATGGGCCACCAAGTGTTCACAGCCGCGCCCCATCACATCAGCAAGTCTCACGCCGAACTTGGAAGACCGGTGCGCCGCGATGCATGAGGGTAGCTTGCTGTCCTTTGGCTGTGCGCAAGCAAACCCAGAACTCTAACTCGCGGTGCGAGCGCGAGTGGGGAGTCCTTCTTACCGGTGAGTTCCTTAAGGCTGAGAGCAGGCAAGCAAGCAAGAGAGAAAGGGAAAGAGAGAGTGCGGGCATGAACTGCCACCTGTGTGTGCTGATGAAGAGACAGTGGGTGGAGGGGTGGGGCGGGTGGGCAGGCAGGTGGGTGGGTAGGGGTGGTGTTTGTGTTTGTGTGCGTGTGAACGTGTGCATTCCTGATTCCTGGTAGATCTATCAAGGCGGGCGACCAATCGGTTGCAAGCAAACCGCTGTACATGGCACGCCGCTCGGGGCTTCGCCATGCATCATCTGATGTAGTGTTGAAAGAGCTGCCAAGGATGCTACCTATGTCTTCCAATGCAGAGCCATCTTGATAAGCTCAAGGCTCAGCGAGGACGCTGGTTGTTGCTTGTGTTGAGGACGAAAGAGATGCTGTCACTGGAAGTGCTGCGTGGCGGTTTGTGAGAGTTTGTCATCGGCAGGTACATTGGCTGTTTTTCAATGGGGTTGGCAGTTGGGAGCTGCTTGTCGGATGCCTTCGCCTGCAGGACGGCCAGGCCCTGCTTGTTGAGCCTTCGCCTTAGGACAACATGGGGCAAAGCAACGATCACGCGAGCCAAGGGATACGAATGACAAGTAGCACCTCACATTCTAGTGCAAAGTATGCCAAAGTCGACGGCCACCATTGCTTCTGCTTCGATGGTTTCTGCTACTGCCGCTATCACGAATCCCGGCGAGTAGGCTGGTTACCCCGGCACTCTTTCTGTGTTTGGGCGTTGCAGGTTTGGTCAGGAATCCTTATTGCAGTGGTTTGTGCGCGCTCACACAAGCACGGTCTTTCAACTGATCTAGTCTGCATTCTGCAACTGGGCCAGACTTACTTCCTGTCAGTTGGAGGCCCCCGTCATGGCACAGATAGGTATTGAGAGCGCAAGCTTGCATGCGTGCCTGCGGAATGTTGAATGATGAGAGAAGCGTCTTAAGCTGCGCAGAGTGTTTACGCATGAGGATGATGAGTGGACGTCGCTTCACTGGACGTTGTCTGCATGTCTTCTAGGCTTGCGAAACAGGCCCAAGGTGGTGTTGCCTGCAGCTTTCGGGCCGACCTCGCACCCGACACCCGAGCGACCTTCGCAGCAGCGATTCCAAACAGATTGCGACCCCTCATCCACCGCAACACATTTCCCAAAGACTACGACCACGTTGAACATTGCGCGCCATCGTTTCAAGTGTAGGCCAGCCGTGTCGTCTTCGTATGTCTTTGTAAGGCTTAGCCAGACAGTCTTCCATCCTCAAGGCGGAGGCTCTGTCAGTATGGATGTGCCTGAGATTCGCCCCTCCCTGCCGGCGCTGAAGGCCAGCCTGCAGACATCGGGCGGTTGGTGGCCGACGGACTGTTCTGTGCCCACGAAACGAAGTTGTTGCAGCAGTTTTTAAGTCAGTTTAAGTTGTGAAATGATCCAGGCCTTCACTCGACGTAGTTTTTGCCTCCAAGGACAAAGCACTGTTCTCAGCTGGGGGAAGCGTGTTCGAGTCGCATCTTGAGAGAGGATGTTTGAACTCGAGGGTTTCGGAAACGTTTTCAGTTGTAGAGTTTGCCACTTCGAAGATGAAGCTTGAAAGCCTAAGCAGTGGAGAAGTTCGGTTGTGTTAGTATGCTGAATATGCGGGTGTCAACTCTCAACTTTCAAGCTCGAAGTGTCTGCAATTTGAAGATTCAGCCTTGCGACCTTAAAACCACTGCTGTACTCAATATGCTCGAAACTTTTGCATCCGCCGAGCTCGACCGGATGTGGAAGTTGCGAAATGTCGAAAGTTTAGCTCCGTGCACTAGAGAGCTTCATTCTTCGATGCAAGTTGCTACACGGGTCGGTGATGAGGTCATGAGCTTGAGAGATAAAATGTTCGAAAGCTTGACGGGCCCCAGACACTGAGCAGCAGGATCGTTTGAAATGTCTACTGTGGAAGTCAGAAAGCGTGAAGGTTTGAAGAGCGCCAAGTTCGGTCTGTCGAGTTCCTCGCTTGAGAGCTTAAGGGCTCGACATTTTGGCAGCTCATCCTGAGGGTGCATCTGTATAGGACTCGTTTTTGCATTGTTGTTTGCAGCAGAAGATCTAAAGCACTACACTGGTTGTCAAAACTTGATGTTTCGAGCCCGTGTGGGAGTTGTCGATTGCAAGCTCAGGTTCTGCATGGCGGAAAGGCCACTAGTTAAGGCTGTGCTTATTGTTGCGGGGTCCCTTCCACCCACCTTCAGATCTCAGATGCGATATGGGCGTTCCTGTTCCCGCCTGCCCCCCGCCCCCCCTCCGCTCCCCGTACTTTCAAGGGGCTGCGAGAGTGTTTAAGGCAGCACCACCCCTCCTTTCAACTGGTGTCACTTTTGCACTGACAAGACCATCTCATCTTCAAGCTGAGTAGGTGGATTTCAGATTTCACCTTTGACGCTCTGCCTCAGGATATGCCCATGATATGCCGCATGATCCGTCTTGATCTGATTTGCACTTCTGCGAGTCTCAGCGCCCAATATTGAGCCACATCAGAACGGCATCCGTGTACAGCCGTGCACCCCTGGAATTGATCAGAAATGGGACAGCTAATCGTTAAGCTGCGCCATCGGGGGGCGGGCACAGAGCCACAAGGAATGAAAACGACACATTCCAGAGTTTCTTGACGTCGCTTTCCAATTATCCCTCATTCAGTACTCTTCACAAGCGCGGTATGGGGAACGGAACTGAGCTCCGATACGGCCAAAGTCATTCCTGGGTGTCAGCATCGTGAGCACCATCTACGCCTTCGGCACAGATCGCAGGGATCGACCATGATCGACCTGTCGAAGCATGGGTTAGGATAGAATGAGAGCTTCGGGTTTCGTTCAGGGAGCAGGATTTTGTGGCTCCGGTTTGTTGCGTCCTGTTTCAGGTTTTGCGGCTGCTGCAGAACACATACAGCCTCGACGAGCTGCAACGAATCACCTAACAGCAAAGCAGTGTAAATATCAAAGTCCTGACTCAACCCTGTACCACGCGATCATGGATTCAGGATTGCTAACTAACTAGTTTGGAGTTTGGTTTGATCTGATTTCCTTCATTTAGCTATTTCTGGGGCATTTGCTTCGAGAGCCGCTGACGATCGTCATAGCATTTAATATGCATTTAATGTTCTCGAGTGTGTTCTTTCTAGCTGTAGTTTCCTGACGGTCGGGGTCATATGCTTTCACCCATTTTGTCCTTCAAGCTTTCAGAAGCGCGTCATCAACTCTCGAATTCGAACTTTTTAAACTGTCAAGCTTCGAGGTCGAACCTCTCAAACTCCCTCAAACTTTCAGGCTCGCAGCCTCTCTAGCCCTCGACCTTGGCCCCGTTGCGCAGTCCGGTCCTCCCGAAATCCTTAAGTTTGCCAAAAACTGCTGACTGCTACCCGTGGTCGGAGTCGAAGGTGGATCCACGAGTATTGTGGCATGAGTGTAGAGGCCGAGCAAGCTTTTGAATCTTACCTCAAAAGCCGTCTTCTATGGACCTCGCAGGTGATTTTCAGCCCTGGCTGGGCAAAAAAGGCACGCCCTTGACAAGCTCAGTATGTAACCCACGTCAAATTGAGAAGGTCTGGAAGTTGTTTGCAATGTCGACGAGCCTCGACGGCGTCTTCATGCAAGACTGCATTCTGCTGGACACCTGCTGGTTCGCTCCTTATCCGTAGCCTGTCCGTCGAAGCGGAAAGCAGCACCACATCATCACTAGAACCATCTTAGCATCTGCACTATGCCGAGCAAGAGATGTGGGATGTGCAGATTCACGTAGGCTCGAGACTGAGAAGCTCCATTCAACATGTTGCTGATCGTCGGCAAAAACCCTTGTCTGCGCTGTCCTGGCCGTTCCAGCAACATGTTCCGCGCGCTTCTCTGAGGATGTTGCCATGATGGCTTTGGGCTTTCGCTGGAAGCCAGGTGCTCCGCTTGCACTGCTGTCACTGCTGCTGCTATATGAAACAATCTGTGAGCTGACGCCGCGGAGTTAATCTGCATGATCTGCGCGGCAGCTACAGAAAGCATGGCACACCCAGAAGTCCGGTGGAGCAAATTGCATTATTGCAAATCTTTAATTTTCTTGCCTGATAAAGTGGATCGGTTTGAAAAGCCATGGAAAAGCCTGGACATGATGCAGGCAAAGGCTATCACTTCCCAGATGGGTCATGGGCCCAGCTCAGCCAGTTCTTTGCGCATGTGCATCTGCCTGTGTTTGCGTTCGTCTGTGTGCACAGGCCGTGTGCATGCATGGGTGAATGCACGTGCACGTGAGCCACCATCGCAGGCTTATACAAACGGTTCAGCCTAGAAGCATGTACTGTACTGTAACCCGACTTCCGTCATAGCATCCCGCTTGGACAAGCCAGTCTTAGTGGCCCTGCGGAAGACTTTGCAAACAGCCCGCATCAGGCCATATGTGGAATACTTACCGTCCCAGGCCATGTCGTTAGCTCTTGCCACACATCCTCCTACGCGTTGACGGGCATGGTTTGTGCCAGGACGGGCGTCAGCTCGATGTGAAAGATGCGAAAGCAAAGGAACTAGCGATGCAGGAGCTGGCCGGCAGCTCACTGGACTGGACGTCTTTGGACGGCTGAATGTGCCATTCACAAGACTTGGCCGTGCTTCAGGGGCATGCAGCCCAAGGCATCCAAGATGAAGGAGCTGATCGACAAAAAAGCATCGCACCGAGTCGCACTGGTTCAGGTTTCTGGCAAATTATGTAAACGCGTGCACTTTCAGCTCCGCCAGTCTAACAGACCGCTGGAAGCCAAAAATGCAACAACAGCACAGCGAGGAGCAGACTCAGAACACTCCATTTGCTGATTTACCATGAATGGTTTGGTTTCGGCTGAATCGGGACGGCAAACATAAGAACTCACCAGCCACCCTCAGATCCGAAGCGTTTTGCAGACAAACCTGTGGAAGCAAACCTGCCTTCGGCATGTCGGCCGCAAGCACGGGAGAAGAGCCATCACGGGAACGAGCCGGAAGGCAGGTAAAAAGATGCTGCACCGGCCAAGTTCGTGCCAAGACGAATCTCGTCAAAGTGCCGATGCTTTGTGCTCGTGGCGGTTCGGGTGACTGCGAAGGGGGGGCTCTTGTGACTGCCACCTTCCCGTGCCTCCTGCTTTCTGAGATGTCGACTGTGAGCATCAGGCCACTTGCTGCCGGATCCACCACGGTTCAATTGCATCTTACAGTACTAGTATACACTGGGACCCAGCAAGAGGCGCGATGGCAGGCACAGAAAGCGCTGATTCGACGGCACCTTCTGATTGGTCGCTGTGATGTGTATTTGCCTGCCTGTATATGTCGCAGCTCGTCCTCCACATGTGTGCACTTCGTCAGCACTCGCAATGTGTGCTTCAAGGCTCGGTTTCAAGCACGGCCTGCATCAACCAAGTGTCAAACAATGAAGTACCCGTTCCGTTCCGTGAGATGCTGTCACTTGTTCATGTTCAATACTTGCTGGTGGCCACCGTCGCATTTGCAATATTCACTGCCTGTCAGCTAGCAGCTAGCTTGAACCAGGTTGCCACAAACATCGAGTTCGTGGATGGTGTACGAATGATCGCAATGGTGAGCCCGCTTGCTTTTCTCTCGTGTCGGGAGTCCGTGTTTCTTTGTGGACTCACAGGATGGTGTCTCCTGTGGCTGTGGTGGTACACATGTGGAGCACACTGGAGAGATCGGCGAGGCGAGGCGTAAGAGCTTGTCCCGGACGCACAAAGTGTCTCTGGCCTCAAGGTCTCCATCAAGAAGATTCAGGCGAAACAGGGCAACATTCGGGTGTCCTATGCTGTCGCCTGAGTAGGTCATCCACTTCGCCTGAGCAGTGGGATTTGGAAAAGAATCGGTCGGGGAACTCGAGGCACTCAACAAAGAGCAGTTCTAGTCCAGAGTCCTTGATGCGGGTGCCGGGGCGGGGCATGGGACCGTATATGATCCCGGTTCGGCCGGCCCCCCCATCTTCCCCCAATGGTTCCCCCCAGCCCCTTGTGGTGTGGTGAGGGGTGGTGGTGGGTTGCTTCCCCCCTCCCTGTGGTGTGGTGTGGTCGGGGGGTGGGTCTGCCCGGGTGGTTCCCCCTCCCGCCATGTGGCATGGCTTGGGTTCGGTGGTCCCCCCGTGCTTTTTTGGGTCACAATGATGATGATGAAGATGGGGACGATGATCACCATCATCATCATCATCATCATTTACTCAAACGTCTTCATGTTTCTTTGGTTGGTCGACGGGCGTCTTCTGCCCACGTGCCTGGTAACGATTATCACTTTGTTGACCGTAGGTCGCTTTGGGGGCAATTGCCATAAGGTTGCAATGGGCCAGCTGTCACAGGGATCGGCTGCAGGGATTGCTGGATCGGCTGCAGGGGCCTGGATAGACGCCTTGAGAATCGTTGCCAATCAGTGCAGGTGTTGGTTGGGGCACGGCATGCGTCCTGTAAGCAGCCGTTGCCGAAGGTTGCACTACTGTCTCATACCTGAAGTGTGAAAGTTTTGGTTCAAAAGAGAAGCTAGTGTTCAGAAAGCACGTCGCATTTGAAGATCAGCCCTTCACCCAACAAGTTGATTCTGATATAGTCCTGGCCGTGATGACAAGATTTCAGCGCCCGCGCAAGCAGCCGTGATTTTGCTGAGGCCTAAGCCATGGTGTCGCTATCCCTTGCTTATGGTTTGTGTGAATGCTCGCAAGGTCAGAGACACGGTGACACGATGGGGCAGCGGTCATAGTGTGGCAGGTAAAGACGAAGCGGCTGTCGCAGCAGTCACCATGCATTGTGACATCGTCCATCTGAAGGTCCCGGGCACGTGTGAGCGAGAGCCGGTTGCTGGGAACTGCCCCTTCGGCACGAGCTTACTGCGTTTAAGGAAGCAGAGCCGTCTATGCTGATCCACATAGCGTAGAGAGTAAGAGAAAGAAAGTGAGCGAGCCAGGTGTTGAGCTGGAAAGGCCGATTTGGATGGATACGTGCAGACAAGCGTATCAACCACCAGGAAAGTGTTGCGGCCTCGAGTGTGGCGGTACGGATAGGGCGATACTGAGCATGAAACAACTACACTCGGAGCCATCTTGAGAGATCGGTTCGTGTCGCGGCGCACCTGCTACAGATGGGATCCTCCGTTCGGAGATCGGTATATAATTATATATATATATATGTGGTATCCCCTCGGTAACCCCTTGGTAACCCCTGCCCATGAACTACCGACCCGCGTTTTGTATCGTAAATACCGTGTCCAGCCAGCTTTTCCGGCAGGTCCGGATTCTGTATCTCTCAAAGACTACCGAAAACAAACTCAGATTTCAAGAGAACGTGTCAGTCAACTCATTCAGGTTCGACGTGAGGGTGGGGGTTCTTTTTGGGTATTTTTTATGGTTTTTTTTGGTACTTTTTATGGTTTTCCGTTCGGCAGACGCGCGAGTCAGTCAGTTGGTTGACAGCCGACAGAGCGGTCAGTCAGTCGGAGAGCGGTCAGTCAGTCAGTCAGTCGGTCAGCCAACCGAGCGGCCAGTCAGTCAGTCAGTCAGTCGGTCGTCCAGCGGCAGCGGTGAGTCAGTCAGCCAGTCAGTACGTCTACCAACCGAGCCGTCAATCAGTCGGGCTGTTGATCTGGCGTTACACCTGCAAGCCAGTGAGTATGGAGTACCGGAATCGCCAAATGAGGGGGCGTGTTTGAGATATGTGATGAATCGGAATCGCCGAATCAGGGTGCGTGTTTAAGATATATGATGAACCGTTATCGCCGAATGCGCGCTCGTGTTAAAGATATCTGGCGAAGCGGAATCGCCGAATGAGGGGGCGTGTTGAAGATATATGATGAGCCGTTATCACCAAAAGAGGGGGCGTGTTTAAGATATAAGGCGAACGGTCATCGCCGAATGAGGGGGCGTGTTACAGATATATGGTGAACCGGAATTACCAAATAGGGGGGCGTGTCTAAGATATGTGGCATAAGCGTGCTTAAGATGTGATGAACCGCAGGTCCTCGCGCGGTTGCGTTTGCAAATGCGGGGGTGCCCCCCCCCCTTTCTAAAGCCCCGTTGTGCTTTAGCGAACGCCGTACCATCAAGAGCGCTTTCTGGCCATGTGCAATAGGTCGTAGCAAGTCAAGCGCATAACTCTTCTGAGACTTTTCTTTTCACAGCCCGTCCTAGGGGCCCACCCCTGCTTTATGGCTGGGCCGCGCAAGCTAAGATATATGGTGAGCTGTTTTCGCCGAATGAGGGGTTGTGAAAGACGTATATGGTGAACCGAAATTACCAAATAAGGGGGGTGTGCCTCAGATATATATGATATATTTTTATCCGGAATCGCCAATGAGGGGGGGTGTTTAACACATATCATGAACCGTTATCGCCAAATGTGGGGGGCGTGTTTAACATTTATGTTGAACCGTTATCGCCAATCGAGAGGGGCACGTTCAAGATACAGGATGACCCNAAATGTGGGGGGCGTGTTTAACATTTATGTTGAACCGTTATCGCCAATCGAGAGGGGCACGTTCAAGATACAGGATGACCCGGAATTACCAAATAAGGGGGCGTGCTTTAGATATATGGGGAACCGGAACCACCAAATCTGGGGCGTTCTTCAGAGATATGGTTCAAGATACCAAATGAGGCGGGCGTGTTTAAGATATAGGATGAGCCGTTATCGCCAACTGAGGGGAGCGTGTTCAANTCTGGGGCGTTCTTCAGAGATATGGTTCAAGATACCAAATGAGGCGGGCGTGTTTAAGATATAGGATGAGCCGTTATCGCCAACTGAGGGGAGCGTGTTCAAGATGTAGGATGACCCGGGTCCACCAAGTGTTTAGATATATGGGGTACCGGAATCGCCAAATGAGGGGGCGTGGTTTGAGATATATGATGAATCGAAATCGGCAAAAGAGGGGGCGTGTTAAAGATATCTGGTGAACC
>BGNK01004080.1:1114-13657 GCA_003297005.1 Symbiodinium sp. clade A Y106
GCTTCGCAAGGGGGCGTGGGGGCGGCGTTGTGCTTCCTCGGCGGTCGGTGCCGCCGCTGTGGTTTGCAGGGGCCCGCCTCCGAGCTGGTGGGGGTGGCGGCGGCTGACGCTGTTGTGCGGGTTCTGGAGGAGGTCGCTGAGAGGCGATCCTCCCCCCCGCTGCGACGAAGTCTGTTGCGCGGAGCACTAGATACTCCCCTTGCAAGGCGGCGGTGAGAGAGCAGCCAGCTACGGAAGCTACCTGGCACGGGACTTGAGCCAAAAGCTTGAGCCAAAATGGCTACGGAAAGCTCAGGCAGCGGGGCGTCCGCAAAGCCGAGCAGGGCAAACAGCCTGTCAACAGCAGCGCCGTGCGCTTCAGCAAAAGGCAAGGTGGCCCGAGGGCAGGCACAAAAGCGTAACAGGAGCCAGGTGGCCTGTGTGAGCAATCTATCGTGGTGTTTAGCCCGCTTGAGCTCAAGCTGCCGCTGCACGAACGCATCGCTCCCAAGTGGGGTGCCTAAAACGAGGAGGCCCTGCTGGTCAGGGCGAAGAGACCTATCGCCTGTCCATGCGACAGCGTCGGAGTCACCCTGCGCTTTCCGTGAAACCCGCAAGGCTTTCGATGTTGCATGGCGTGACGGTGCCGGTGTTCAAGGAGGTGAGTGGCACCTTATTGATGATCTAATCGCTGATCGGATTGCAACCGTCCGTGTGTGTTGTTTGCTTTCCGAACTTTGGGACGTTGATGAGGGCATCGGCCAGGGAGCTGTGTATTTTGTTCTGGCATCTGCAATCAATCGCGCCTGTCGTGGGGCATCGTGCCGCGTATCTAGCTCCAGCGCGTTGTGTGTCAAAATTTTGTTGTCTGCTGATGACATTGTAATTCGCAGTGAAAACAAAGCAGACTTGCTTTAAGTGCAGCGGCTGCGTGGGCTAGTGCCTGGGCTAAAGCTTGGACATTGTGTTTCGGCACCGGTTTTGGCCAGAAGCTCCTTAATCCTTTTTCGTTGCAATTCCAAATGGTCAGCAGCCTTTGCCGATTGTTCGTAATTACACATGTTTCGGGGTTATGTTTCATCATAATCCGTGTTGGAGTGATCATGTCGATCATGTGTTATCCCGCGGTGAACAGAGAGTTGCTGCCTGCATGTCGTGGACACAACCGAACTCCCAAGATTTGCTGCTAAGTGTTTGTAATCGGGCTTTTAATGCATATGTACGCCCATCCGTTTACTTTGGCTTGGAATTTGTTGCTAAGGACAGTCAGCTGCAGCGTGTGAACACCCGTTTGTTCCAATTGGGATGACGCCGCCGATTTCGCCGACGTAGTGCCCCAACTGCGGCTGTTCAGTGTCAGCTTGGTTGGTTTGATGCGGTTACTCCCAATTACTTCTTGCCACGATTATGGGCACGCCTGCTCTCCATCCAAGGCAGATGCATAGCCGCAGAAGTTCCGGGTTCCGGGTGCGGAGGGGGGGAGGGCCCGGGTGACTGGAGACGAGAAAAGCGATATTATGCGCAGAGATTGCCCTTGTTGCCTCTGAATGTCCCGGTTCTTGGGTTCATAATCTTGAAAATGAGCTGATTCCGCTGGGTGTTTCTCCTCCAAAGCTCTGGAGTGTAGGACGTGGTGCTAGCCAATCGGTGGTTCGACGCTGGTTGCGCCATGTGAGTACCGTGCTAGGTCCGCATGCCAACGCGCGGTACTCCGCAGCAGTCCGCGGCATTGAAACGTTGCACGATTATGCACAATGGCAGCCACACCCCAGCTTGCACCCAGTGGAGTCTGGTCGGCACGTGTCTCGTGCATATGCCCGCTTTTGGGGTTTTTAGCTCGTTGTGAGCATCACCCCTTCTGTGATGGGCGAAGCGCTCGCCATCAAAGCATTGCAATGACCTTGTCGGTTTTGTGCTTGTAGCTCCGACACTTTTGCACATGCTTTCCTCCATTGCTCGGCGCACCAAGCCTATTCGAGAAAGATGGCGTTCTCGAATCAGATCGGGGCAAGCGTTGAGTTTGTCGACGTTGCTTTACACCTCCGCAATCACCAATCGTGCCCGTGAAATTGCCAACAACGTGTCCTTTGTCGCCAGCGTGTGCCAAGCCGCTGACGCGTGTGAGCGAACGCTTGTGTTGGACAACTGTGAGTGTGAGTAGCTTGACGTTGTAGTCGTAGTTGATCCTGTGCAGTTGTGTAAGCACTCTTGGCTGAGTTGTGTAATGTTTCACGTTCTGACCATGCCCCATGGTCGTTCAAGGACAGGACTCCCATCGAATCAAGAAAAAGAAAATGCACACTGTCGCACAGGAGCTTGTCGCCTGTAAAGGATTACCCTGGCACGAGACATTGGCGGCGAAACGAAACACTGACAAGAATGAACACACGCTTCTGCAGCTTATATGGTTCGTGGTTCATCATGTTGTTGCACCAAAATGGACCAAAATGGATAACGACAACTGGAAAAGTCTGGACAGAACCATTTCGGAACATCTATTTGATCATAACTTGGTCATGATTTTGCGAACCACGTCTGACGGAAAATTGTTGCACCATGAAGCACTGCCACTCACGTGTCCTACTACAGTTCCATGCCTGGCTGGCTTGGCTGTCCAAGATTTGCCTGTTGGTATGCGTGTATTGCTTGTAAGGCAGGGATCCCCAAGCAATGCTTGGATGTATCATAGGCCGTTCTTGCCTGGACTCCTAATCTTCTGTTGGGAGTTCAGAAAGAAGGGTTCATGCAGAGCAGTAAGGCGGTAGATACGCATGCATGATGTGCATACGTAGATACGTCACCGGAAGAACACATCAAAGCACAAAACGTCATCAAACGGCCGTGTTTGTGGGGTGGGTACATGCACGGCCTGCTGGGTGTGGATGGTTTGCATATCCCAATTCGGAATGAAATGAGCATGCTGCCGCCGCTGCGTACATGCCTGGGTGCTGCTGAACACGTGGCCTTGCGAAGTTTTGTGCGAAGCACACACACACACACACTGCCACATTCAGAGCCGAGCGCTGCGGCATCGTATTGGTCATTTGGTTGAACGAATGTCGCATTGGTAAAATCCGGTCCGTTGCATGTTCCACTCGCGATGACCCGGATTCTTGGTTGTAGTGCTCATGATGCGGTACCCAACATGGCCTGCAAGCGGATGCTTGCAAGATCTTGCAAGTTGCACGTTGGATGTGTCGCAAACGTATGCAGCGAAGCATGTCACTGGGAAGATCAGTAGCCGAAACGCTCGCCCGAAGGCTCACGGAAGTCTGGGGCTCTTCAGACCTACAAGCCGAAGGGAGAGCTTCTAGACTGGCATCACGGAGACCAGTAGCAGCCGTCAGACGAAGCTGGAGTTCAACTTGACCTCAGTAGGCTCACTCAGCTCACGTCGTCACTTCTATCGCAACCGCCGCCAAGCACGGCTCAAGCCGTCAGTCCCCTGCAGCTCTGCCGGGCACCGGAGCGCTGCACACACGGG
This sequence comes from Symbiodinium sp. clade A Y106, assembly GCA_003297005.1. Classification (NCBI taxonomy): domain Eukaryota; class Dinophyceae; order Suessiales; family Symbiodiniaceae; genus Symbiodinium; species Symbiodinium sp. clade A. The sequence goes on from BGNK01004080.1 coordinate 4,578, forward strand.
AAACTGACGGAAAGCTCCTGTAGTAGGGTAGTCGCAAGTGTGACGGGAGCGACCCCCTCACGAGCAGCTGCAGCAGTCGCTATCAAGCGCAGGATCCTTGCACTCCCTTTGTCTCACGCGCCGGTGGTCTCGGGGGGGGGACCTGATACCCTGAACCGAAGAACAGATGCTTGCTGTGTCCTGGTGGGCTGCTGTGACAGCAGCATGGGCCGCTGCCGCGCATTGCCGCGCTAACCGCTTCAGCCTAGTGCAAACAGGTGTCTTTCCAGACATCGGGGCGCCGGTGCGTTAGCTGGGTGTCGTCCGGGCGTAGGGGGGAAGGAGGCCAGGCTTTTCCTTCGCGGGTTGCAGCCCGGCCCGTTCGGCCCAGGACGCAAACCCCAGCATGAAGGAATGACTGTGTGTCCAGCACAGCATCACACGCTGGGCACCAAGTGGCAGTGTCAGCAGGCACAGTGAGGCGTTGCCGCAGTTGGGCAGTGAAGGCTGCGGGGCCATGCGGCACCGCCCGCGCGGAACAGCAGCTAAAAAGGCCCGTGCACCAGGGTGCGACTCCAGATTTGACGCATGCACATCACAACGGATTCGATGACAAACTTCCCGACCACTTTTCATGGCAGCCGATTCGCTCTGCGCAACGAGTGCAACACCCAAACCTGATAATTGCGTAAACGCCGGATTGGTCTGGGAGGCTTTGCTAGAGTCTGGGGATCCAAAACTTCAAGCCGGTGATGTTCGCTGTGCGGCTCGTTGCAGCGACTGGCTAGCAGGATGCCGTGCGTAACTCTCAGGGTACATTGCTAGCCGCCCAAACTAACAACGCAAGGAAATCTCAGGGCCAGAACCAGCAAAAGCTTCTAAGATTTTTCCGAGGCCTTTCGGAAATTTAAGTTGCTTTCCGCTTTCGAAAAGAAACTCCAGTAAGTTGCTGACGATCCAAGTTGGTTTAGAAGGGGGTCAACCGCCGAAAAACCCTCCTCATACATTATGTTCAACGTCCAAGTTGAAACCGGTAGATATTTGCTGTCGGTCTTCATTCCGTTTCGGTCCATGGCTTGAGAGCGGCAGTCACCAATCGACTCTGCCGCCGAAATTTGCAAGAAATTGGGAAAAGAAGGCCACGAGACATGCTGATGTTCGAACAAGCTTTGTCCATATGATACACGCAGGGTCGAAGCACGGCCTCCCACACTCGAGTTGGGAAGTGCATGGAGCGCGACCACGTCAAGAGAGGTCGAAAGCTCGCTGCTGCATGTGCTTGATCGGCATCAAGCACAAGAAAGACGTCCTTTCCTTTGGCCTCATCCATGACGTTGCGAAGATGCAGGGTCTTGTATTTCACCGTCCATGCCGCAGCTGGTAAGTGCTGTTGTAAACGTCGTTGTGGCGGAGCACGGATGCTGCCATCGAGTTTAGAGCGCTGCGTGATTCAAACGTGGGCGACTGACTGCGGCTCAGTCTAGGCTCCGCAAATCTGTGATTATTGGTCCACCAGTTCCTTTGCGCTGGGTTTGCAGTTGAGTTTGTTGCGTCCGCAAGAGGGCACACGTCTCATCCGAACTCTACTGCAGTTTGTCGGTGGAATGGCATCGACGGCGCCAGACGAACGCCGCCGGTCTAAGCCTCCACTTTGCATGTGCACAGAAGGTTCCCTTCAATCCCTGCAGGGGGTTTCGGGGGACTTGCAAGCGCCTTCGGATGCTTGCCGGTTCCAGCCACCAGCTCTGGTGGGAGGTCGGCGAAAAGGACGCCGTTCTTGACCTGCTCAAGATCTTGAAACCCTACACCCTAAACTTTAAGCCCTTTATATGAAACCCTAAACCCTGAACCCCCAAAAACGGGACCCAAACCCTGAAGGACTTCGGGCTCGAGGCTTCGGATGGGAATAGACGTGTGCATGTGTATCTGTAATTCGAGATATCTGCACTGGCCTATATGTATATGTGCATACACGATGAATGCATTGGTGGTGGTATAAGCATGCACGTATATACGTGCGCATGCATATGTAATAGATGTGCACTTTTATGACTTATATGTGTATACTTGTATGTGTCTATGTATATGTATGCCAAACGTACGTATATCTGTATATGTATGTCTAAATGTAAATCTAAATGTATATGTATATGTACATGCAAATGTATATTCATGTGTACATGTGTGGGTATTTGTATGTGGGAATGTAAATGCGTGTATATATACACACATATGTATACACTAAACACAGAAGTACGTGCATGTGTGTGTGTATATACATGCGTATGTAAATCTGCGTGTGTATACACATTTGTGCACCTGTCTAGCCATGTATGCTCACGGTACCGGATTGTGTATGTGCGTATGACTGAATTAGGCTTGATACGGTGTGGGTAGAGTTAAGCTTGAAGTTCAAATTGGAACGTGGCCTCGGACTTGTAGACCGCGATGCCGTCCACACTGGGCCCTCAAGAAAGCAGGGATGGAAAGTGATTGTTTCCACCAACCCAACACCCTGCTCGAAATCGGCTTTAGATACCTTTGCCCGGGTTAACAACAGAACTGGTCATAGCTGCCATGGCTTCCTTCCTTGCGACCGTCACTAGCTCAGTACATTCACTGACCCTTTGGGTATACCTCCTAAACCCTGAACCCCAAAGACCTGACCGCTTAAGCCCACACACCCGTAACTGAGACTACATGATCCGGCACCATGCTGCTGATGATATAAACCCTGCACTACCTTAAGAACCCTAGGACCATGAACTATGGGATTTAGGGTATATTCCTCATTATTATGGGTAATGCAGCATTTATGTCATCAACTGTATGAACCGTTCTAAGTTGGGGGTTTAGGATTTAGGGTTTGGTGGTTTAGGTTGAAGGATTTCGGTTCAGGGGAGGCTTTTGGATTTGTGGTTTGGGCTTGTGTGTTAAGGTTCAGGATCTAGGTGTTTCGTTGTTTTATTGGGTTTAGGGTTTCGGGAGCTACTTCTGAACCAGAGGCGCACAACCAGCAGTGATTCTGATGTAGAACAACCTCCTGTACCGGACGATACCCAAGTTTGCCACTTCCTCCGAAATGCCGCGCAAACCACGAATCCGTGAAACAACCTGCCCCCTTGAAGCCAACATCACCCCTAAACCTCAAACTCTCAATCCCTCAACCCCAAAACCTAAACCGCTTGGAAGCTCCAACCCGAAGCCACGAACTCCTAGGTCACATAGATCACAGAACCCGCAAAACCCTTACGAGTTCAGGGCTCAGCGCCCAACTATAGGCTTAGGGGTTTAAGGGTAAAGGTTTATATGTTTCATGTTCAGAAGTTTGGTTTTGGGATTCATAGTATAAGCTCAGGGTATATGCTTTCGGGTGGGAAGAGCCTTTCAACCCACAACCTCCGAGAGGCAAGCATCCTCGAACTGAGAAAATGTCTGTATCCGTAAACCCGAATTCTAAACCATCCTAAACCCTAAATCCTGAACCCTGAATCCAATCTAAATCCTAAACCCTGTATACATCCTGAACCCCCTTAAACAATAACAAACCTGCTAAACAGCCCAAGACGAAGCAAAAACCAGCAAAAGACCCGGCCCTTACAACCACTCCTCACTAATACTTCCAGGCCCGAACCACCAAAAAATTTAAATTTTCAAAACCTTGAGCCCTGAAACAGCTCTAGCCCCAAAAAACATGTGAACCATGAAACCCTGGAGCCCTAAACCCTGAAACCCTGAAACCCTTGAGCCTGAAACCCAAAAAGTCCTGAGCCCAAAGTCCCAAGCATAAAGCCTAACTACCATGAACTCCGTAATTTTATATAGGGGCCTTAGTAATGAGAATAGGGTTTTGAGGCCCATCATACCCTAAAATATAGTCTTGGTAATCACTATTTTGGGCCCAAAATTGAAGCCTTGCCTCGAACCACTTGGCCGGTTCTAAGGTCGAAGGTGGCATCGTGAAGTGGGCATGTGACGGTCGGTGGCCCACCGCGGCCTGCAAGGCTCCCAGAGACTCCAAAACCCTTCAATTAAGGAATATACCTTAAAGGGTTCCTTAAAGGGATCTATAAGGGTTTCTATAAGGGAATCAGGGGATGTACCTTAAATTATGGTAGGATCCTTAATCTGATTTAATGTATATTCCTTCATTAATTAGGGGATATTGGAGTCTCTGGGTTCGTGGGGCCTGCCTTGTGGGGCATGTACGATGCGTAAGGTCTTACGGGCATATACAGCTTATAAGGTTTGAAGGCTTATGAACAAGGGTCGGAGTTCAGGAGTCGCATCTTTTAGGAGGAAGTCACGGCCTCCTGCAGAGCTGATGCCCTTTCGAAGCGGCGCGCCGTAGTGGCCGCATGCTGGCGAAGTCACGAAGAACTCACCCTGGTGTCGATGTACCAGCACAGCTGCGCCCCCCTCAATTTTCACCTCGCGCATACTGGCGTCCTCGAACTCCGTGACTTGGCCGAGGCTGACGCGCTGCGTCGAGGCGCAACCCACGCATCCGTGGCTCTGGACCTTTGTCCGCCGTGCCTGCTCTGCGGTGAATGCTACCGTCAACATCGCCGCAAGAGGTCGCACATCCCATCTTTCGACCGGTCGAGCTATTGCAGGAGCCGCAAAATTTGCCGCTTGGCACCTTGAGAGGCACCTCATCCATAGCCGCGACCGTCCCCAGGCGCCCATCGCGTCACAGCGCGGACTGGCGCGAAAAAAACACACGGTTTCGCCTACACTACACTTCAGAGCCAATGCCAGTGAAAAGGCACAGACATCTCTCACAGGCATTTGAGAAGAAGACACTACCGACCATCGGTTCTTAAACTACAGTTTCCACTCCTTACCCTCTGCACTTTGAAAGATACCTGCACATGACGCTGCACATTTGGTTATACTGTGCAACAGAGAACCTGATCATGTCCGCGAATGACTACGTTACCTGGATGTATAACCCTCTGCTTCGAAGGACCCTGCCAATGACATGCTTTTATGAACTTGTTCAAAGGGGCTGTTGGTTCATCAAAAGCCTCAACTGTATTGTGTCGGACTTGAGGGTTGGAGGTCCGTTTATTGCTTAAGGCTTGCAGGACAAGGGTTGGGGGTTTAAAGTTGAGGCTGCTCGACAAAAAGCATGGCAATCAATCCGAAGTGTAGTTTGACTTAATCAGACCTGGCCAAATATCAGCAATGTTCTAAGTTCAGGCTAGCGTCTTTTGGGTTAGCTGTCAACAACTGTAGCAAATGTCGTGGATAGGGATTGCGTTTGCATCTCATGCCATGACATCTCAGCGATGCGGCGGGGAACTTGGCAGTGGCAGCTTCAAAGGCAAAGCCTGGCCAGCACAGGCTGCAGGACGAAGAGATTTTACAAATCATGGTCCTTGCTAGCTGCTTCGATTTGATGTCCAGGGTTGGAGTTGGTTGCACTTCTGCGGAAAGGATGCATCCTACGGCATCTGAGATGGGGCACGACCATGTGTACGGCGGATACACCGTTCGGTACGGGGGAAGACACCCCCTGCAGCAAGTCTATTTTGATTATAGTATGATCTGTCCCCAAACCCTATTCTAATTACTACTGCCCCTGCATTAGTTGGGCCTTTGTGTTGAAAGCCATACCGGCCAACCACTGTGCCTCCACCAGCAGCGTGGCTGCCTCACTGCCTCCAACATTGCAAAGCCACAGATCTCCACATTATACTTTTTTATTATACGTTATACTGCGGTTTATTATTGGATCTATACTATCTATCTATCTATATATACATATATATTGTTATGTATTTGTTTATTTAGTTTCCGTGTTGCATGATAAAACATGTACATATCTTGTACACATGTATATGTTTTTCTGTATTTTCTGATTTGGTATATTTTCTTAAACTCTATTTGGTGACCCTGGGCCCGATAGTTGCGGCTGCCGTCTCGCATTATTTGAGTTGTCGCAGGGGTGGAGCTGTGGCAGGCACCCATGGCGACTGGCTACAGCGCAATCCGAAGCCCAACGGTCAGAGATGAAATGCCGGTCCAAACATCGTAACGGAATATTCACACGAAGCTATGTTGCATAAACCCATACATGTGTACATCCGCATGCGACAATTGCAGCCACTCCTTGAACCAATGCTTTCACCAGATTTCCATATGTACCATGCGCTCACAACAAAAATAAAAACGAACGCATACGATCCCCACCCAAGTTGCCAGACTAGGATCACACTTGATGTAATTTGATTTAAAAAACTGCTGAACTAACAAGCAATTTGTGCACACTTTGCCTTCTTCGAAGTGATGGTGTTCATTTTTTCGGCGCAGTGTGTCGTGTGATTCCATGATGCTCGATGCACAGAGACTGCCTGCTTTCATGCGTGGTTGTCGTCGCCCTGTCCAAATCTTCATTCAGGCTCAATAAAACGCATGTAACTTGTCCATACTAATAACAAAGCGGCATCACAGAATGACCTACGTGACATACCGAATTAATAATATAATAACCGTCTATGATCTGTGAACCCCTCATGTGTTTACAAATTGTGCAAGCTCGGCCCGCAAAACTGTTTAGTTTTGGTTTGAAAACACAGGCGTCCCAAAATGCATAAGAACTGCACTAAAGTTATAAGAACCTGTGCCTTGTAGACATTGTAAAGGTTGAATAATCGTTGTCAGTTCCCATGGTTTGTCATTGCACACTGTTGTTTTACTCATCGTGCGATTTGTCGGTGCCTGTAGCTTGTCATTTCTTTGTGTCTTTTTGCCTTCTCTATCATTCCAGAGGCCTTAGAGTGGCTTCGAAAACTAACGATTCCACAAGTTCTCTCAGACTCTGCATTGCCTTTGCCACACGGGAAATCTTTCGGATGAGTCGGCAGGTTTGTTGACATATATATATGTTTAGTTTAAGTCATGTAGCCTGTTTCGCAGCTCCAAGCATGCATTGAGTTTCAACAGCTTGATTGAAGTCCTGTTCCACGTGGGACAAAAGCTTGCGGGCTGGAATCCTTCTGCAAGATGTTTTCCGACGGCACTCACCTTCAACAACCTGGAAGTTTGGAAGTTGCTGTGAGCACTTAGGGACTAAATCATATTGGAGAACTTTGTCCGTTCAGATCAGAATGCCGTTAAAGGTGCACCTAGCTCCGCCGACCACCAACCCGCATGAGATCCCAAACCGTCTTTCTGGGATGGTTTTGCACTGCTGGCGACGTGTCTAAGTACCATACAGATTCCCAAAACGGCAGAACTCCAACTTCCACTTCCACTCCACTTCTTTTCGTTCCACTTTTCACTTCGACTTCTCTCAAAGCTTTCAACACTCAGTTGCACTTGTCTGTGCACTGCCACTTACTTCTGCACAACAATGCAGCTCTTTGCATTGGAAGTTCTAAGGCGGAAACAGGTGTGGCTCTTCATCCTCCATTATGGCTTCTCTGCTGTGCTGGTCACCCTCGGTGCCTTATGAACGCGATGGAGGCACAGCGGAGCAAAAGAGCCGCTGTTGAAAAGTTTCAGTCAAGCTGTGGACAACTATCGCTCTACGCGACGAACTAACACGCCATCACTTCTTCCTAAATCAAATGTGAGATTGAGTTGCCAGTCGTGCAACCTATGTCACAGAGTCATCCAACAGGGCCATCTTTATGAAAAAAAAAACTGTCCGCCAGTCCATTAGTACAATTGCGTATTGGCCTTGAAAAAGCTTTTTGCAGCACAGCGCATGGCGCTTTTTTTCTTGTCAAAGTACAACTGCCCACAGATTTTGAAGCCTCATGTTTCGAAACCCCGAAAAACTTTCGGAAAACGCATGCGCCGTGGTGGTTGAAAGTGAACCAGCACATCACAGAAGAATATGGGTCAAAAGTGAAGCCAGTAGATGGTTTTGGGGACGCATTGCAACACACAGGGGCGATGCTTTCAAACACGTGTGTTTCGACAGGCGTGTTGGAGGCGACGCGCTTTTCGAACACGTGTGTTGCGACGCCTGTCGCAACACATGTGTGAAAAAAAAGTGCGTCGCTCGAGCGACTTGTTCAACTCTGGTCTTCGTGAAGCTGCTGCCAGGTTTCTACACTTGGACCTGCTGCCCACACAGTGCAGTTGCATCCACGAGCCGATACCTCCGGTTGTAGGCAGCAATCTATCAGGGCCATTCGAGATCTTTGTTGATGTGTTCGTTCAAGGATTTGCTGACCCGCATAGTGGTGCGCTGAAAATGGGTTCCTGGAATTTTAGCAGGCATTTCCAGTACTTGCTTGGAGTCTTCGCTGGTCAACAAGGCGGTGGCGTTGCAGAGAAGCAGCCTTGGAAAAGTTCACGTCTTGCCAAGGCCAAGATAGAAGCGTTTCAACTTAACCAGGCACATGGCTTTCATTGGCTGCATTGTGAAAATTCCCTTCAATCTTGGATGTTCTGAGTGTTGGGCATGCTGAAGCTGTTAGGAGTGCTTTTGAGTTAGGAGAGTGACTGCACGTTCGTTTCGTCTCGTTTTGGTTCTGAAGTGCTTTGCTTGGAGACAGACAGCTGAAGTTGTTTNGACTGCACGTTCGTTTCGTCTCGTTTTGGTTCTGAAGTGCTTTGCTTGGAGACAGACAGCTGAAGTTGTTTCACTGTCAGTTAGAGCCCAAAGACGCTGAGCTGCGCCCGCGTTTGGCTAGTGCTACGCGCTCTGTTTTTCACATGGAAGCGGAGCTCCTGAGGAAAGTCCAGGAGCTGTAAAGCGCCATGGCCTCGCCCGAGCAAGGAGAGAGTGCTGCAGGTTCGCCCCACAGCACGCCTGTGCCTGAGGAGATGGACTTCGACTNCTTTTTTGAATACTTTCAGCTTCTCTGCAAGCACCGTCTGGCTTGCCAGCGTCGCAAAAACGACATAGAAAATTAGGTTCGCCTGCAAAATCTTCGGGACCATTTTTGGGACCCAAAACCGGTCAAAAAACGGTGCCTTTCAAACTGGGCCTCCCCAGTTGCAACTGCACTTGGTACGACAATATGCAGCAGGTTTCAACTTGACTGTTGAAAGCGAATGTGTGTTCAAGACAAGCAGTAACTGGGTGCTTCACTTATCCAGCTGCATCTAGGGAAGAACTGGTGGCATTGGACGGTATT
>BGNK01004080.1:17590-42284 GCA_003297005.1 Symbiodinium sp. clade A Y106
AGCCAAAGAAGAAGCGTGCGACACGCTGAGCTGCTGGCAGTACGGGCTAGAGTTTCCTCCCAGAGGCCGTTTCTCACTGGTGGCGGTTTCCTTGTGCTGGTCATTTCTTGCGGAAGAGAAGCCGCAAAATTGTTTCCGCAGTTTCCTGGTACAGGCTGTTTCCTACCGCTGGCCGTTTCCTACAGAAGGCCGTTTCCTGTGGCAGGCCGTTTCCTACGCCTGGCCCACCACCCTGCACCAGGTCCACGCAGCAGGCGGATTCTCTTGTTTTTTCAAAAAAAACTTGTTTTGCAATGCATTTGCGTCTTCTTTGATGATTTCGATGTGAACAATGAGTCGTTTTCGGCCAAAAATCGCAGAGGCGGACTCTTGAGTTCCAGTTTCAGAAGCGTCACGTTTGTACTTGCTTCCAGCTCGCACACGATGAATCAATTCTGTTCTCTGAGTAGGTCGCAGTGTTGTGCTCTCGAGGCACCGGTGCAATGCACTGCCACATGCCTGACGCCAAGGTGAGCGACCGGCGGCGATTGGAATGAAATAGTAGTAGTAGTAGTGGTAGTAGTAGTAGTAGTAGTAGTAGCCGTAGTAGTAGTAGTAGTAGTAGTGGTAATAGTGTAGTGGTAGTAGTTAGTAGTAGTGGTAGAAGTAGTAGTAGTAGCAGTAGTAGTAGTAGTAGTAGCATTTTATTTGTAACAGTAGTATGGTTACTATCATTCGTAATATCATAAATTTTTGCAGGACATCAGCGGAAACTATGTGCCGGGCCACAGTGGCGGATGCATGCCGCGATTATCCTCTGTAAAAAAGGATGCGGGGACCCGATATGCAGCATCTTTAGAAAAAATAGGACGTGCCGAGCCTTTTTTGACTGCCTTGCTGAGACATCTTTTTTATGTAGCTTTTTCGATTTTATTTGATCGTTGGGGGCTAAAATTTTTGGTACCGATTCAGTTTTTTTGATTCGGTATTCAATGATGATCGCTGCATCCAAAGTTGCGTCTTCTGCATCGCCGAGGCTTTGATGAGCCATTGTATCCTTTTCCTCGCTTTTACCCACGCGGAACAACTCGCAACCCGTAGCTCCAACCCAACAACCCAAATTCGACCTGGAACCAATGCGCAACCACGACGTGGAACTTGGAATCCGGAACCCGGCGGAATCCGGCCCGGAATCCGGAATCCGGAAACCGGAACCAAGAACTCCGAACCCCAACCGGGGACCCGGAACCGACAACGCGGGACCCGGCCCCCGTTGTTGACTTTACATTCTTCAATTTTCAGACCCTTGCCTTGAAGCATCGACTTTAGTCCGCGATGCAGCAATCAGTGTTGCGAATTCGATTGAACCCCGAATGTTTCGAAGAAAGATTGAAAAAACGACTGAGAGCGATTGTGTATCCTTCAGATTCCTTCAGTCGTTGTGTCAAGATGTTTCCGCCGATGATATGCTCACATGACCGGGTCCCGACTTGAATTCATCTGTTCAATAACACCTTTGGACAGACTGTCGAGTTTTTGGGATGTTGATAAGTTAAGTCGAGCACATATCCCCACTTTCGCAACATATTGGATTGATCTTTTGATGATCTTTTACGTGAATGACGCAAACATCCGGGATTTGAGTGAAAATAGGGCAGTTTTCTTGAAGTTTTGCAATTTCTGCATTGTTTTTGAACCTTGTCACATCATCATTGCATAGTTTTTTTGGAATTCCCGGAGCCTTTGGCGCTTCGCGAAACCATTCTGTTTTGTCGGGTGCTTGGTGAAACAACAGTGTCGGCGGAAGCCAGACCAAGACTGATAAGTAACGCCGAAGCAATGCGATGCGATCAATCGTTACTTGTCGCGACGAATGGTCATTTTGCTTCACCAGTGAAAAGCCAAGCATTTGGAATTACAGGAATTTTGTGTTTTGATATCAGTTCGGTGTGAAGCTTCGTGGATATTTGATCAATGCCAAGAGCAACGAAAAGCGAGATTCAATGTTTTCGTGTTGCCGCGTAACGTCACCACATCTGATCTTCAATTTAGATCTTGATGCGACGTCATTAGCTGTAGTTTGTCTTGCACAAATTGAATGAATGTGGAAAACACTGCCAGAGTGTTGCCACGAGTCGTGAGTTGGTTCTGCTTTTACAAGCTGGCAGTAGCTCAAACTGCCACCAGCGGCATTGCTCCCAGCATGACGATGCATGGGAAGGCATCGCATATTGTAAGAGGGATGACCTAGGGCGCACGGTCTTTTGCGACTGCTTCGTGCCCGGTGTAAGGGCATCCTGCATTCACACATTCGCAGGTGGAGTGTCGGCCGGCTGGCCGCGCGAGGACGTTAGCGGCAGGCAGGTTCGGACCAACCGCCCAACATCTCGTCGATCTGTGGCCTCGGCAGGACATGTGCTGTTGGCAGCGGCGGGCTTGCTGTTGTGGAAGCTGAGCGCAGGAGGCTGCCGAGTTGGACGCTATTTTCGCTGCGTGTGGTGGTTTCCTCCCACGTGCTCTCGGAGTGATACAGCAGGTTCTGATTCCACCTTCGTGGAGGGCATCTCCAAGGTAGTCAGTGGTGAAACAAGACAAGTACAGGCCATCGGCAATGCTTTTGTAGGCGATTTGAAAATCCTTCGTTTGGCGTTCACCACATCCAGAAGGGGTGCACAGGGCAACAATATCAGCAAACTTTCAGTTTGGATCCGTCTTTCTGGTTCGCGCATTTGCCGCAGGTGCATATGCAGTCGCTGAAGATTCCCGTCGAGAAAAAGTACAGGCTTCTGTCTCTCAGCATGGTTTCCCCACATGTTCCCAAACTGGGGCTGGCAGGTTTGAAGGTACAACTAGGGCCAAGTACCTCAAGCGCTTAAGACACCGCCGGTGGTGTGCGCAGTTTACGCCAGAAGCTCAGATGTTTGTGCTTGTACACAGAGAGTTGTTGCATATTCGTCGGCTCTTTGTATGTGGGGCCAAGGTATCCTCGAACATTCGGGTATGTTCTGAAATGGAACGACACTGCTCCTTACTCAGAAGCGCTGCTCCTGCTGCTGCTGCTCAGAGCAGAAGCCCGAGTGACTTTCGTCGTCCCAGGCCGGGGAGGGTGTCGTCATAGACCAAGAGCAGACTCAGAAGTATTTGGTCATTCGCGATGCAGCTTGCCAGCAGATAGCGACCTTGGAGTTCTCTTGCGTGCGGCACGGAGCTGTTCAGCTCTCTGCACTTAGGAGATCGGATCCTCGTACCATGCCCACAAGACGCTGCAACCGGTGCCCCGACGATTGAAGTTGGCCTGCAGTTCCTGCTGTCGTCACTCTAGCCTACTGAGTTCTTGCAGCTTTGCGACTGCTGTTGTTACTGCTGATGCTGCTGCCATTGCTTGTTTGCCAAGTTCAAGCTTGCATGCGGCAATTTGTTCGACTGAGTGGCCGCTGCCTAGGCAGAGTTCGTTGAGTTTTTTGCGACCGATGAGATGGACGAGGTGACGCCGAAGGAGTTGGCCTTTTGCTGGGCATTCCGAGAAGCAGTTGTGCTAGACGTTGTTCCATGGAGGTTCAAGGATCACTATTACATCATTATCATTACACCATATCACATCACGACGTAGAACATCTAGCCCAATCTAGTCCATTCGCCACATTTGGGTTTCGGCCATGGCCGGTTCCAGCGCAAGTGCCACCCTGTTGCCATTGAGATCAGGCGCCTGGGAATGGCCAGATCGACACGCACATCCTTTATTGCTAGATCGTTTCTTCTGTCAGGTAACCGTGCACAGGATCTACAAAGATTGGCAAGACTCCCAGGAAAAGCAAGATCTGAGCCTCTTTGTGCTTTTGTGGCAGAGGTCCAATCTGCCGGGCCTGCAGCGGGGCGACAGCTCCAGCTCCAGCCCAACAATGGTGACTATCAGTGAGCTGGCTGCAAAGGGAGTCCTGCAGGGTGAGCTCCCTTCCAGAATGAGGCAATATGCGACCGCGAGGAGTAGCCGTCCAACATTTGCTGCGAAGGCCTGGGTCTGCATGGCTCTGCAGCTTGCACAAGGGGTCGAAATCTCCATGTCTCCAGGACGGCGACGTAGTGCAGTTCCTCTCCAAGGTTTTCTATGTCAAAGAGACAGAGGAGTTTGCAATCGTACGGGTGATCCGAATAGGCCAGGTCGGCCGAATGGGCCGGACCCGACGAGCTAGTTGTTGGCGTTTCGTGAAGACATAAACTCAACCTTGTGCTTCAGGCGACTTGCGCGGCTCCTGCTCAGTCACGTGGCAAACCCAGGAGATTACGGGATCCCACCGTGTCGGTCAGTGAAAAAAAGCATATTAAAACAACTCTAGACTCTAAACTGGTACATGCATGTTGACACGAACAAATGTTTCAGGCGGCAGCCACCAGATAGTGGCAAAGTGGCCATAGCCGTAGCATATTGCATGATCTTACATCTTGTGATTGAGTGCGTATTGCACAGTTCGTGCAATTGTGTACAACACTGTCCTGTGCTTAAACTCAGCAGGTGTGTACATGCACACTGGCATTAGGCATCTTTCAGTTTGTTCATCTGTTTGTCCATGCTTCAGTCCGTCCGTCTGCCCTGCCTGCCTGCCTGCTTGCCCGTCTCTCTGTCTGTCTGTCTGTCTATCTGCAGTTTTGTATATCGGCATTTGTTGTCCTGTTTACCACAGACGAGCACGCAAATCATGGTATCCAGATGAATGCATGCATGCACGAAGATGTCTCCATGCTCTTCGACACATCGACATCTTTTACATCCATACACGGAAACATGCGTGTGTGGGTGTGTGACTATGTAAAGGTTGTTCATGTATTACATATTTTACTTGTGTATGTATATATATATATCTGTATATCTATTTACACATACACATACAAAGAGCCGCAAACACCTGCAGAACTATGTTCCTGGTGGTTTTCCCAGTCCGCATGCGGAATCATGAAACATCCGCAAAAAAGGTAACGTCTGTGTCCAGACGAAGTCGCAGAATGCACCATCCAACTAAGATTTAAGAGTCCTGATCATCTTGTTTCTTGGTTAATGGTTTCTGGTGTCAGGCGTATCTTGCTACATGAGGTTCTCTTGCTGTGAGTGGAGAGGCCAGAGGGCATAATGTAACCACAAAAAAGAGGCAGTTTTTAGTGAGCAAAGGTGTAGGGAATACCGAACTGTTACATCATCTGCTAAACGACTTAGCAGGATGGTAGCCACCACCTGATATGTTCGTCCTTTTGCGAAGGCACTGGTTTCTGAGAGTAGCTAGGCTAGGGGCAACAATAGCTTGCCTTGTCCTGTTCATGATCATTCCTAAGCCGGACCTGGGTCTCTGGGAGAGTCGAATCTGTTTAGTAAATATCAGAGAGTGCAACACCCTGTAGCAGTATCTCGGGTTTGAAAGCACGTGATGTTTCACAAGCACACAAATGATAGTTTTTTCTTGATATGCATATGTCTATACTCCTAGATATGGTCGCATTTTTCTATGCTTGTACACATGCTTGCAGGCAACATGCTGTACAGAAGGTGCTTGGGCGAATGACTGAGCAAACAACCCCCTTCACGAAAAGAGACGGGGGAACTGTTCTCTTATTGACAGGACGTTTATCAATTCCGTTTCCGAAATTAGTTTGCTGGATTTGCTGCGAGCTGTTTCATGATGTTCATGGCATGCAGGAAGGGATATTTCCAACGTTGATTCCCGGCGGCCGTTTCCCATGTAGCGGAGAAACGTTTGTGTTTCCTAACCCGGGCTGTTTCCGCGAAGCTGAATGAAAATCAGCCATATTGTGCTGTCAAGGTGAGGCGGGTCTACCCGTTCGTTGCTTCCAGCAAACGCAGTGTGACCTTTCCCCCTTCCGGCTGAAAGACCAGACACCACATGAGTATTTCGACATATTTGGACAACATCTTTCATGTCTTTTCGAGCCGTTGCGAAGACTTCGTAATGTAGAGTTGAACCTGTGGTCGTCAAAAATTCGCCCATACTTGTCCAGACTGGTCAGCCGCTAGATAGAGAGGTGTATTTGCACGCATGTGGACGGTGTTTTTCCGAACGCAGGACGGTTCGGCAGTCGCAGGGCACAAGTACGTGGAAGGTGGCCGGGTCGCAAGACGATTCAAGGAGGGGTGCGTGAAGAGCTTGAGGAGTGGAATATGGGTAGTTTGGAGATGCACCTGACAAGTAGGAAGGGGATGGCCATGGCATTGAATCCTTGTCAGTTCCTGAGGGGGCGGAACAATCATGTTCGGCCCGGGGGAAAGCATTCGGACTTTCCAGAACCTTGGACGGCACTTGGCTTCACGCGAAATTGCAACGTCGATGACTGCTTCTGCTGCCAGGGTAGAAATCCTCAATGATGATGCCTTTGACACAACGTTGGAGTTTGACATTGAGCTTGACGAGCCTGAAAACTGCCTCCTCGATCCGCGATGTGCCAAATGCGTAGTTGCTCGGCAGCGTCAAAGGGCCCGGATTTCTCCTATGCTCTCGTCAAGAAAATGTCTCGCTTATCTGAATGAACAACCGTGTTGACTTACACAGCAGCGCTACCACCGCAGCAGCAACAGAACTATTTCGGTATAGTAATGGTGGGTACCAGTACTAGTATGTGTGGTAGTCAGTGCAGGAGGAGCAGCAGTAGCAGTAGCAGTAGCAGTAGCAGTAGCAGTAGCAGTAGCGGCAGCGGCAGCGGCAGCGGCAGCGGCAGCGGCAGCAGCAGCAGCAGCAGCAGCAATGAACAGGTAGCAGTAGCATGATAGTACTAGCAATCTTGAGGAACTAGCACAGGTGGGGGCAGAAGTGTCGTAGAGTCGTAGACGTAGTAAGGCGGCATTAGATGAGTTCGATGGTGTTCACGGCATTTGCCAATTTCCATGATGGAGGTAATGATCTTGGACGACGACATCTTTCCGTCAAACGACCACAAAGAGGTTTGTGGTGAGTGCAAGTTTCCTCAGCATTTGCCCAATGGCACCCGCTGATTTTTAGCGCATTTGCGACTGAAAGCTCCTGGATATGCCGGGAATGGGGAGGTCATCGAAGATCATGACGAAGAGGCGCTCTACGAGGCCAGCTCTCTGATGGATCCGAGGTCCAGAAGCTGAAACCTTCCGCTTGTGCAGGTCGGCTTTAGCTTGCTCAAGTCCTTCATGAGTGCCTCGGCTGTATCGTGGCGATTTGCCGAGTCATATCGGGACTCACGAGCCTTTCGACTTGCGTGCTTCGCTTGTCGAAATGCCACATATCCTACCAATATCGTCTGAAGCTTTCAAAGAGACTGCTCTTATATATAAGTTTTTTTATCTGCCGCGGAACTGCATCTCAGGCTTCTGCTTTCACCACGTCCCGGAGATTTGGTGGACCCTCGGACGCATCACCCCTCTGAGCATGTCGCTCAATCAAAGTTCTCAGATGTGCTAGGAAGACGATCT
The DNA here is from genome assembly GCA_003297005.1 of Symbiodinium sp. clade A Y106. Taxonomy (NCBI): domain Eukaryota; class Dinophyceae; order Suessiales; family Symbiodiniaceae; genus Symbiodinium; species Symbiodinium sp. clade A. Next base: position 25,011 of record BGNK01004080.1, read on the forward strand.
TGGTGCTGCTTCTCGCCAACCTTGGAAACCTCTATTACCTTGCGACCATCTTCCTCAGGCGAATGTGTAGCAAACAGCAGACAGCCCACATTTTCTTGTATGGGCCGCCTGGGCCAGGGTTTACCTCGTTGACACCGTGTTGAATACCGAGGAGCCCTTGCTGGGACCAAAGTGAGAGTTTAAATTAAAGACACGATTGCAGGACCCAAGCACATCGGAGCGCCTGTGGGTCGAGTGCCAAGAGAGCGAAGAGAAGAGCTAGATGTTGTGCGAGTGTGCAGTCTGGGGGTGAGTCTTTGTATTTGAGTGCAGAAGCACAGCTGAAAATGTGGTTAAAGGCTGCACTCAACACTCTTCTCCGTTGGTGAGTGGACTCTCGTGTGGGTGTGGCATGCCTTGGACATTTGTCCCGGCGCCCTTCTGAAGCCAAAGCTCTGGGTTGGGCGCGGCGGATACGTGTAAGTTAGTTTGATCGGCTTTTGTCGATGTTTTTCCCATTGTGCGAATGACGGGCAAACTGAGATTCAAGCGGATGCACTTGCCTAAAGACAAGTCTCACAGCCATCAGGCCGACAGGCCGGCTTCAGGAAGAGACAACGGCGACCCCAAACCCAAAGCTCTCGGAGCCCCCGGAAGGTTTTCCCCCAGCTCCGCTGCGAGGTCCCCGGGGATCGGGATGCCACGGCCGTCGCCCTGGGCTTGGCCTGGATCCTTCCCAACGCTGGGCTCTTAGAGGGAGAAGTGTCTCCTGTGGGTGGTTTTGGATTCGAGCAAATTCCAGAGTTCAGGGTTCAAGTTCTGGACTGCCGGTTTCTGCGCAAAGAGACATTGAAGCTTCCGAGTTTCTTCTGCTGGGAACGGACTACTTTGAGATGGCCGTGTTGGAGATGGGCTGCTTGGCTTTAAGACCTTAGCTGGCTTTAGTGCTTTCTGGAGTTGAGGCTGACGAAGCCTGCGTGTTTAGGCTTCAACATCCGCTACCACCTCCGCGTGAATCTCTTCCGGAAGTATCTGCGCTACACGCCCGAGTCCCGGGCGAAGGTCCCGATCCAGGAGCCCGGGGGCAAATGCACCGAAGCGAGTTGACCTCCAGGGGCGGTTGGGAGAGAACGCACATCCGGTTCCGGGATCTGTGCTTTTGCAGCTCGATGCTTGTGCAGCAGCCGTGTTTTGGTGTTTCAGCTAGCTCGCATGGAGTTTGCAGAGGACCTGAAGATTAGCATCATGGAAGACATTCCCGATCTAGTTTCGGATGGCTGCCTGTTTGCAGCTTAAGCACTGGCACGGAGTTACCGCAGTCCCTGAAGGCTCCTGCAGCTCAGGTTACCTAATCATTTTTGAGCTTTGGGCGATGTTCGGAAAGATTGTGATGGTGGGCATCTTCATGTTGCGGAAGCACCCGCGGAGCACGCACCCTACTTTATTGGCAAGGGTCAGAAGCCAGACCTCCTTTGAGAAATCGCTCCCTTGATCAGGTGCCTTCCCACTTTTCGTGTACCCAATTCTCATCTCCATCTACCTGGCCGTGACGTATCGGTCGCCAGGCTGCCCAATTGGAGGGGCTCGGACCGCATGATCTCGCTCCTAGTCCTAGTGATATCTTTCGCTATAGGGGCACGGTATGCCCCTACTGTATGCAATCCTGCCGAGGAGAAGGCTCGCCCTCATGGCAAAGGAGCAGTGTTCACGTGATTGGAGCAGGCGAGTCCCCCCGGCTTTTTGTAGCATGGTGTCAATTGTGAGGAAGGCGAGGGACAGAGCGCCACGATCGGGACTCTGATGCACGTGAACAATGCATCTTGGCTTGGGCTTGGGCTCCTTGCAAGTCGCTGTTTCAGCTGCCCGAGTTAAGGCACAGAAGCTCATAGGCTGCTACAACAAGCGCAGCTATGTGGTGAGCCCCTACCCTGCACATTGAGCTTCACGTCCTGTGCCCGTTGCGGGTTCTCAGCATTGATGTCCTTGCCTGCACCCTTTTGAGTTGCAATCTCAGTTTGAAACTCAGAGTTTGAAGTCGTTGTGTCTGCAGGGCGCTTCGAAGAATCGCTGCGAAACCAGAGAAAATGGGTCATGGATCTGTTCCTCGGCCGAGTTCGAGTTGGGGTAAATCCCCAAGTTTGTCCTGCCTGCTTGACCGACGGGAAGTGAGTCTGCGACGTCAGACCATGTAAATCCTGCGCCGATATACGTGCTTCTTGTGTACGCTCGTTTTGCTTCAAATTTGGCATCGAAAAGGAAATTCTTTGAGTTCTGGAATGCGCAGCTGATTCCCTGGATCACGCTTCTCGCGATCGGCACATACATAGGCCTCTCGTCTCAATTGTGTAGTTTCCGGCATGCGAAGTCGAGCAGGAGAAGGAAGTAGTAACAGTGGTCGTCTGTGGCGTCGTCGGGATGGGGATCAGAAGAGGTTGATAAGCTTCATGCAATAGCTCGAGCGATATTTTGGCCTGGACTTGGTGTCGAGGCCCATGTTTGGACACTGTCGCGTTAGTAGCATTATCGGTGGCCGTAGCATGTTGTAGCCAGCACGGTTGTGACTCGTCTTGCTCTTGACACTCGATTGTTATGGATATTGTTGCTTTTCGCCTTCGTGCCATTGGAATACAGATTTGCATCGTTGTTGGCGTTTGTTGATCTTGTCGCGTTCTCTTGTCTCTTCTCCGATACGGCGGGAGACGAATAGCTATCAGTGCTAATACATCCTGAATGCGATATAATGCGATACATCATTGGCATGTGCATGTGCAGTGATGCAGGACTTCCGTGGCTCTTGACTCCATCGTAGATGGGGCCTCCAGCTCCGGTTCCCAGAGCATAGAGAGCAAATGCCGCAAAAGCCACGACACAGCTCGTCTCAGCTTGAGGAAAGTTCAGGGGCAGGCCAAGAGATCTCGAAGCATTCCTCTGCATAGCAGATTTCTGAGCCGTGCCGAGGACTCTCGTCCCGCCTCGTTCTGGGTGGAACGACTTCGTTGGGTTCCTTCCTCGCCACCATCAATGTCTACAAGGTCGCTGAAACATCCGAGGGACCAGTGCTCTCTGTGGCTGAGTTCAGAAGAAACGGTGAATCTGTGGTGAGCATTCGCAGCAGCGACTTTGTCACTTCGTTCAGCTGAAGTCTTATCCATGCCATGAGAAGGATGGAGGCACCCTGAATCCCACGTTGTGGAAGTTAGGTCTTGAGGCCAAGGACAACCTGCCAAGCCGGGCTTAACCCAACTCTGGACGAGCACACTTTCTCCAGTAAGATCAGTGCAGGATCTCGGCGACAGGTTTTCGACGATTCTGGAAGGCAGGGACGTGACAAACGCAGAAGTGCTGTGCTTGAGTCTTTCCTTTCCGTGGTCACTTCCGACCAGCCCATCATCGCACAAGGGGTCTCATAGGAGCCCTGGCCCCTGGCAGGCCTGGAATGTCTAAGCAAGGCCATCAGTCCTCTGGCTGGGCTCACCACGCAGTTCAACTTGCCCATCGAATCTTGCGCTAAACATGTACATCCACTGTGCTGTGGGCCTAAAGAAGAAGTTTCAGGGTGAACTTGGCTCCTGGGCGCAGCACAAACGTTCCGCTGCGTGAAGCTCGCAAGGCTAGAAGTTTGCTCGTTGATGCTTGTCACAGTGTGCTTCGAGTCGGCCAAGGACATACCAGAACGCAGTGAAGCACACAAAATGCGAGAGGAGTTCGTGTTGGGCCTCTCAACGGTGCCTTGTCCGAAAGTCCGGCAGCGCCTAGAAGGTTAATGGCCTCCGTTTCGTTGGCAGTAGTCTTCTAAGATGTAGGACAGTTGCTCGCACTGGATGACTTGCGAGGCACCGATGTTTGACTCGATTCCGATAGTCTTCAAAGACATCAGCATCGAGCTTTGGCATGCTTGTTTTACAATGTTAGGCTGCCGGGTGGGTTTCTCTGGGATGCACGATTGTGTGTTTGGAAGGATCCGGTGTTGAAGATCACGTTGCTTCGGGGCATTCGCTGATCTACTTAGAGACGCAAGGGAAGTCTTAGAAAGTCAGGGGTAAATCCGGGAAGGCAGGCGGGGCCAGCAGTCGACCTGTGTGCGTCTACTGTGCCCGGGCATTGCAAGGAGCATTCCAAGCTGCCGAATTTGTCAACACAGGCTCCGCAAGGCACTGTTCGATGTCACGGGCACGTTGTCTCCCTGTTCAGCTGAGCGGTGGACATGATGACCAGGATCGATCATCCAGATTTTGGGTCCGCATGACTCAGGCCGGGCGTTGCGCCATCTCAACACGGCGGAGGTGTAAAAGCCCGCTTTCTATGCCAGGGAAGGGGTCCATCCTGAAGAAGGTCGGAGATCTTGTGACGACATCCGGGGGCCGCGTCTTGTGCCTTGGGCTGTCCACTCTGCTCCATGAGACTTTCGTGAATGTGCGGCGTGGGCGCATTAAGGATTTCGCCGCACCTTATGGTCCTGCAAGTGCCCCATGACGCTGCAACGCATGCAGAAGTATGTCGAACTGGCCCCTGTCCGTACCGCATCTGTGCGGGAAACGCTGCCAAGGAGCCACTATTCATAGAGTCGTGAACTCAGAAGACAGGGTGGCAATGCAATGCAGTGGTCTCTGCAAAGAGTTCGGCGACACGTGATGCCGAGGAATGGTGGCCTCTTAGGAAACTTGAGTCTCGCCAAGCACCTGTGCCGGGCTTGGCAGCAGATTCCTGCACTCAAGCTCGAACGTGTTATGCAAAATCCCTGCGAGTCTTGTCAAGGGAGTCTTCGGATATCGGAGACCCTGCACGCGGACGCAGCACCTTGATTTGCAAGCCCCACGCCTCCTGCCTTACGGCGAACCCGTAAATCTACCAAACCCTGAACCCGCAACCCCAAAGAAGCTCGGAAGCCCTAGAGGCCGAAATCGTAAAGAGCCCTAAACAAGAATGGGGTTTTGGGCCCTTGTCCTAGTCAAAGTATAATATACCCCCAAACCCTATTCTAAGCCCTGAATCAAAGCCCAAAGGCCCACTGTAGCACAGCATGGCCCTCTGCAGCGGAGGAATCTTGCGGAGACTTGCCCTGGACAAGGACTGAAGCCGCCTTGGGGTCCAAGCCTGTCTAATATACATGTCTGTATATACATTGTACATACATACATATATATATACATACATACATACATACATACATATGTGTATGGTGTGCAACCGGGCAGCGGCCAATCTGCCGAAATGCCAGCTTGGGGAGACCGCGCAGTGGATGTTGCAATTGTTCCAGCACTTCTCGATGATTCTGCAGCATCTGCATGATCCAGGAATGGATCATGGAGCTCTACGACAAAGAGGCTTGATCCAGGGAACCCCAACACCGGAAGGTTGGTTTTGCACTTGGTTCATTGTTTGCCCAAATCCTTGAACATGTTGGAGAGGGAAACGGCAACGTTTGCTGCCTGCCCAAATCGCTTCTCACTGCGTGGGGGTGGTTAGACAGGCAGTCGAAGAGTTCAGGGTAGACATCAGTTGCACATGCCTGGGGCCATGCCAAGCAAGAAAAGGGAGCACTCAAGCCTTTGGCTCAGTGAAGGGTGCCGTGGCTCCAGTGATTGTTGGAGAGACAAGAGAAGACAAAGCTCTTGTCGGCTGCGCGGCTGCGAGGAGCGGGTCTTCATCAGGAAGAAGACCGTAGTGCAGGCAGGGAGTGCAGAGAGTTACATCCGCACGGCACGCCTAACGGTGTCGTCTCAGGGTCCTGGGTTCCCTTAGGATTCAGAAATCCTCAATGCCGTAATCTTGACATCCCTGAGATCGAGATGACTTCGTAGTTATACCGTTATACCAATAGTTATTGCGGGAGTGGAGAGACAACTCTATCGGCATGCATTACTTTCAGTGCAACAATGCACGTGATCAGAATGATATCAGCAACTGCATGTGCACAGGATCAGCCGGACAGCCCCTTCAGCGCATGCTTCGGGGGGGATGAGCCAGAGGACGACGAAGAAGAGGAGGCGCCAGCTTGTGCCGTAGTTCTTCGACGTGAAACGTGAAACGGTTGCTGGTGTTGGAATGATGCTTGCTGCATGTTGCTGATACGGTTCTTCTTCGTTCGTGATTACTTGTGCTGTCAGTGTTGTGGCTAGAGGTTCTTTTTCAAGCAGTCCTCATCATGGCAATCATGGCTGCATTGTTTAAGATGCTTACCAACCAGAGCACGTGAACAAATGACAGTGTCCATAGCTAGATTAACAGCTAGACTGCAACCACTTTTGATTATCTTCCCTCCTTGCGTTGCTGCCTCCTTTGCTCTTTTGCTCGTTCCCTCATTCCCTCCTTGCTCGGCATCCAACAGAATTGGGTTTGAGTAATCAATACAAAATCCTACTTAAAACTTGCCTGTATGCCTACTTTGTCATTCCCTTCGCCGCAAGTGCTGCTTTTGAGTAACCTCGGAACCATGGCATCCCCAGTGCCGCTTGACGTCTGCTTGTGTTTTTGTTAGGATTCGCTGCCTCCCTGGGCGCAACAGCTCAGCAGCAGCGAGAAGTGGCGGTTCCAACTTGCACGAGCCCACCGGATGCAGGGATAATTTGAGGTGAATGGGGGCAGAAGGTCATCGTAGTGGGGTGGGTGGATTCCTTAGACATCCCTAGCCTAGACTAAACGCTCGAGCGATTCAGGGAACCATGAATGCAGATCCTAGACCCGCGCAAGGGGAGGGGGGGTGTCCGGGCCAGGATGTGCCAAGCATGAACCGAAAGAGTGTCGGGCTGTGTACGTACCCCAAGAGCAGCATACGCTAAGGACGCAGTTCATAAGTTTGTGGCGAAAGGAGTGGCGAGTGGCAAACCTTAGACTCTCAAGAGGTTGCGCAGCGACTCAGCCCAACCCTCAAAGCGGCATGATGGGCTCCAAAGCCGAAAAGGAGGGCGGGCTCCATGCTGGCCTGGCCTCGGCATGACACAACGCACACGTTTGATGCATTGCGAAGAGTGCACTATCTCTCGAGTTTGCTTGTCATGTGAGCTCTGTCCAAAAAGCCAAGGCGTTTGTGCATGATCCTCACGTGCCTCGGCAAGATCTCTATGTGGAGAACGTGCCTGTGTTGCCGCGGCTCAACCTCAGAGCTCAGTACGGGAAAGCATAGCTTTCTGCTAGTTTATCATGTGCAGAGCTGCCAAGGTCCTGTTGGTTCATCGTCCTGCGGATGAGCTGGATCCACAAATGCAGGACACACGAATGGATGTGTCTGAAATTTTTTGATGGAGGTTTCCAGAATAAGCCAAGAGGGATCGTACCTTTTGCGAGGAGAAAGTTCTGAGCTGCTTCCGTGACTTCGTTGACCGCAGGCGCCTGCAAAAACATTCAGAAGCGTCATAGAAGGGCATCAGGAGGAGTCAGTCCACTCGTATGATTGGCCAAACTGATCAAATCATCAGTTTAATCATCGTCATCACTAGCAGCACTAGCGTTATCTTCATCATCACCAACATCACCATCATCACCATCTTCGTCCTCGTGGTGCATCATTCTCGTCAGCATCATCGCAGCAGTAGCATCACTGTGGTATCTTGACTATTGCTACAGGTATTACTGCGGCTGGTAGTGCTCCTGCTGCCGCTACTGATATCGCTGTTACGAATGTGCTGCTGCTGCTCCTACTACTACAGAGAGCTTCCAAGACTGCGACGATGACGAGAAGAGGAGCAGGACGACGACGATATTTGCACGAGCTAATTCGACGAGACGCCTTTTTGAGTCTTTTCCTCGCATAGCTATTCTTATGGCCGGCGTCTTTCAAAGCACGGCTGTGAGGGGACCGTTTCATCCCAGGGGACTGGAGATCAATGAGGAGCTCGGAAGTCATCTGCCGGCGGACAGGCGACGGCCACGCACTGCCGACCGGCTGCGAAGGGCTGCGAGAAGCAAGGGCTTTTTTCTCTTTTTTCCAGCTACTTTGGATTTGGAGTCTAGAGGCCTTCAGTTGTCGCATGCCAACTCTGTAGAAGCTTCCCGGCCGTCGACTTTCAGACGTTGCCCGGCAGAAACCGTCCATAGAGGTCCTAGGCCTTGGTTGAATCTGTGTTAGCTCCAACAAGTTGTCAACCATAAGATTCTCTGTGGAGGACACGTCTTGCAAGCCCAGGTCATCTTTACCACTGGCAGTATGACCAAGATTTCGATCGCGGCACCTCTCTTGCACAAGTCGCCCTGTGATGCATGCGGCAAACCGCAAACTTAGACTTTCCCCCTTTGAGGCAATTGTCTGACTTACACCAACAGTGACAAGAAGACTAAGCAAAGGTCGAACCTTCACAATTGCAGACCGCAAGAGCGATAAATCTGCAAGATCTCAAGACTGCCAAAAGTAGCATTAGTGATGGCAATTGCAACAGCAGCAGGCCCTATAGCCCAGATCCGAAGCTCCTAAAAAGGACTATGTGTGGCGAATTGGCAAAGACGGAGTCCATGTGGAGAGTCAGAGGTCGATGCTTGGCTGGGATTTCTTGACATCGGAAGCTCTAGCTGTCTGCCAGGAACTCAAAATACAAAGCCAAAAGCCCGCAACCTAAAGGGCTTAAAGAGTCTTAGCTGGCCCTTCAAGGGCCTGAAGTGTTGTGCCCTCACAGGGACTGAGGGAGAGCAATTGTGGGTGATCTTGTGGAGCCTTCCGAGATGGTCGTGGCTCGTAGCGAAGTTCTGCACAGCCGGTACAAAGGCGAATATTGCATCTGCAGGGTTTGTCTCGGAGTCTGTAAGGACCTTTTGATGATGTGAAAAGGTGGATGAAGGACAGTTACGATCCTGCCATGCATTTCTTTCACCCCTAGCAGAGGCCGCGTCGATGTTCGCCGATAACGGTGTTGAGCTTGAAGTTTGCCCCTGCCATTCCGGTGTGCAGCCGCGCTGCAAGGAACGTCCCATCGGCCCTGCGGACACTGCAGGGGACCACCATGGGGACCACCATGGGGACCATGCCTGCGCTCGGTCCCGGCACTGGCACGCCGCAGCAGCGCCCCGCGTCTTGCAGAAGCGGGCCCCCTTTCGTAGGGCTTGTAGGTGCTCTTCAGCAAGGAGGGAGGTCCACAGTTCGCCGAGTCCTTTGAAGATGGAAACACCCCAAGCTTCCGAGACCATGAATCATGAACCCGTATGTGGTGTGGTCTGGTATTGTAGGCTTTGCCCACGTCTTGGTCTCAATGTGGTCCCGAAATGCCTCAAGGGTTCTTTTACATTATTTGCCCCTGGACTGTGACCCGAGTCGCGTGGAGCTCATGTGCATAAGAGGATTTCGATGATTGCAGAATTCACCTGAGTTGGTCGAGGCAACGCTAGCAGCTGCTCGGTGGCTCGTAGATAGGCGGTGCGGTTATTCGTGCCAGGAGCCGTCCTATACACCAACCCCACCCCGCCGGAGTGGAGGCATTACGGCATCATTCGGTGCCCGATCCGCCGTCCGTGCAGAAAGTTGAGTTCTGTTGTGTGGTCCCGCAGGGTGTCTTTTAAATTTGGTGAAACAGGGCTTTGGCTTTTGGGTGCGGCCTTAGCCAAACAATTGGGCCTGGTTTCTCCTTTGGGGCCGGGCGGCGAGCTTTACCTGGACCTCCGTATGCATTGAAAGGAAGCCGGTGTTCAGAGCCCTTGTCATGCTTCACCGGCTCTGCCCACAGCAGCTAAGGAATGTACTGAAGCCCATCGCTGGCTGAGGAAGCTGCTCCTGCTCTGCCCGGCATCGCCTAGGTTTAGCCAATGCCCCACAAAAGGTGAATCGGTTGTTCAGAGCCTTCCCTGGCTGACGCAGCAGCAAAAAGAGTGCTGCTCCCTTTCCCCTTCGTCGAGATTCGTGTGATCCGCTTAATTCCGAAGTTGGGGTGCCTTGTGCCTTCTTTCCAGGTGTCCAACATGCCCATGGCCAAGAATGTCACCGGCCCGCATGGCAACTTCCTGAAGACCAACAGGGCCTGGGCCCTAGGCCGCTAGGCCCTAGGGCCGCCATTTTTTCCTGCATTTGCCCATATACCTCAGCTGCCTCAGCCTTCCGAGCGCAGGATTATCGCGAGCTGATGCTTCGCAGTGGCACTTTCCCGAAGAGGCAAGGCTGGATGTTGTGAGAGGAGGGGACACTTCGTGCCCTTGGAGGTGGGAGGACACGTACGATGAGTACGAGAAGAAGGCCCTGTGTTGCCTCCCCTCCAGCCCTACATCAAAGCTCCTCTGAGAGCATGTTTCAGTTCCAGGTCGGAGAGTGGTGGACGCAGCCCAAATGGAAATGCGGCTTCGGCACCAAGTGAGCCCTGCTCACGGCTGAGCAGCCATCGCTCTGCGTGCGGGCGACCGCTCCGCTCGTCCGATCTTTGGCTCATCTGCCAGCTACTCTTTGCATTGGCCTGCATGTCCTCAGATAAAGCAACACGCCAATCATCGCGGTGCTGGCCGAAGTAGCTGAAGTGACGGGTCAAGCACGACTTGCCTGCGGTCATTTTCCGCTGTCTCACGACGAGATCAGAACTTTGGATCTCAGGTAGAAATTCTCGCAAAAGGCAAGTGCGGCTGATCTTGACCAGAGACTGATCCGAGCGGTGCTGCCAAAGCGTTCAGGGAATCTGCAAGACTCCATCCGTCAATTTCCTTGAGTTGAAAATACATGCATTCACGGAAGCCAGTGCAACCGAGCCACAGGACTTGACAACTCAAGGCGTTTTGCAGCGAAGTGCCCATCTCATTTTCGAGAGCCCAAACAGTAGTATCTAGCGAGCGAGACGACTCGGAAGTGCAACATCATGAAGCAGAAGCGACCTGGGTCGTGGCGATTAGGTGATATCCGAAGATGTCCTCAACCGTAGCCACGGATTGCGACCTGAGCCATGAAACATTTCCTGCAGAACCCCCAGCTTCAGTGCTGCTCGGGTGGTCACGCACAGCACATCAGGGATCATCATGCTAAAGCATACTAAAGCAGTTTGCCGGCAGGGAGGAGGCAGTGCACAGATATGCTGCCGAGGCCTCGCGCAAGCGACCGGTCTCTGAGTGCTCGGAGATGCAGGCATGTGGGAGAAGCGCGAGCACATCCAGTGCAATCAGCAAAAGGTGGACTTACAATTTGTGCGACCTGTAGTGGTAACTCGGATTGCTCCTAAACACAATGAAGGTACATCGAACGATGCTCAAAGCTGGCCGCCTTAAGCATTCATCAGGTGGACCACTCGCTGCCCTTGCCGAGCCTGTCGACTGCTACCGTGGAGGATGTGTACAAACTGCTCCTGCTTGCAGAGGATTGGGCACACAAGATGCTAGCAGCACTATCCGGCACCTGCAGTCACCATCTGAATACACTTATAGGTAGGCCACCATCGGGAAAGGCAATTAAACGTGTGTGCATATCGCTTGAATGCATGCGATGGATGGATGGATCGATGGATGGATGGATGGATGGATGGATGCGGTAATGAAAGAATGCACGAATGAATTGCATGCATGAATGTATGCATGCGTGCACACCTACATATAACATATACGTACATAGCGTTTTCTTTTAGATTGTCTGAAGTTGCGAACGTATCAAATTTCCGTTCTGAAGAAGAGCAACAGCTGTGATCCTTTCAGGTGGCGGCGTCCAAAGTGCTGAGCGGGTTGAGACTCCAGTGTTCTTAAGAGTTCGCTCCCTGCATACACGGACTGTGCATGCAGGAGCAACATTTGATGAGGCTGCGGCACTACTGCGAGGCTGCGACGCAAGGTGGTTGAAAGCAAGATTGTTTTTGCTACTGCTACGGCTTTGCCAGAAATGAGAAAGTGAACCCACCACTACTTCGGAAACTATCGCCCTGAGAAACAGGCATGAGACAGACATCCCTTAATTACGCGCATGCGTCAATCCTTCAGACTTTTCGGCCAATTCCTGGAGCTTTTTGGAGACTCTTGAAGCAAAGAGCTTTGAAAGGTCCGCCGCTCGAAACTGCGCCCCTTGCGGTCCCTGCGCCTCCCAGGTTCAAGCTGAACGAAGCTGAACGAAATTCTGAGTTCCCAAACCATGCTATGCACCTAAGCCTTTTGAATCCCCGTGGCTCTTGCAAACTGCGGTGCCTACGCCTGACTGACAAATTCAAGCGACAGGATGCACTCCTCTGCCAGCCCCCGGATGACCTCCACGGCCTCAAGGCGAGGTCTTCAGGTCGGAAGATGAACAGGAATGCGATGGTGTTGAGAAGAACAAGGATGTGAGAAAAATCACTGTTAACCTGTGCATTCCTCCTGACAAGCAGGCCGACATCTAGTTTTGAAGCCACGGCTGCCGCTGATGCTGCCGCCCGCAACTCTGCCACGGACAAGTACAAGCATGAAGACATCGACGGCGGCAGCAATAAGAGCACAATCAGCAACAACAACACGGTGACAGTAGTCAGCTACTACTACTAAGCTACTACTACTAACTCTTACTAACTACTATTACTACACTATTACTACCACTGCTACAGGTGGCTCAACGATTCGGCCTGGGCAGGCTCGAGGACATCTCCTACCTGCACTCTAAGCTGAAAGGGGAGTTTCCGAAAATTAGGGCTCCTTTTCAAGGGGTCTATAAGGGTTCCTTAAAGGGTTCCTATAAGGGATCAGGGTTTAGGGTTTAAGGTATGTCGTGGCGGCATTGCAACCTGGTGACGTAGTGCTACTGGTACCTGATGTCTGGCCAGGAGCGTTATCGAAAAAGGTATGCTGGCGGTGCCCTGCACTCGCAGTACTGAGACCACCGCATGGTGTCTTCCTCTGCAGTCCGAAGCGCAGGGAAATTCAAAGGATGGTGTTCATCCTACCCAAACTTCTGTACTTTGCTTAGCCTGTTTAGGGCATCGCGTGCGAAACCGAACACAGGTTTCTCAGCTTCGCCCATTCACCTAGTTCTCCAACTCGGCCAAGTGTGTCAAGAAACATGCCCATACACACGAAAACGATCGTCGTTGCTGCTTCCCAAAGGGCCCCTCCCATGTGTTTGGCCGTGTCTCTGTGTCGTTGCATCTCTCTGTCTGTCTCTCTCTCTGTCTGTCCGTCCGTCCGTCCGTCCGTCCGTCCGTCCGTCCGTCTGTCTGTCTGTCTGTCTTCTGTCTCTCTCGCTCGCTCTCTCTGTCTCTCGCTTCCCTCCTCGCTCTCTCGGGCCACCTTGAAGTGTGTTTCCTCGTCTGCGGTAGCGTTAGTGATCAAACCTAGGCGATGTTGACGGCAGATTGTTTCACATGTAGGATGTAGAGTGCTTGCAATGCGTCGCCCACTATGATGAAAGCGAGAGTCGCCAGTGTGGCCTCCAGGTCGAAGCAAGCCAAGTTGGCCTCTGTACTGCCGGCTGGTACTGAAATTACCCGGCAAGGCGCCACCAATGACTTCAAAAAGGGTCGAATCATGGTGGTGAAGCCAGTAGCGAGGGCTTACATTCTGTCTGGAAGGATGATTTCGAACTTAGCGATAGGCCAGTGGCTGATGAAGAAGAAATGGCCACTGATGCTTCTGGTCATGGTTGGAATGGTTCTCCACACCACATCATTTCTTGGTGGCTTCTCCGAGCTTGGGGAGGTTGCAGGAAGTTCAGGAGCTGTTGTGGTGTCTTTTCCGACGCACCTCTCCTGGACCATGATCGCTTTAACCGCGGTGTGCTGGGGGCTGTCCATATTGGCTATGCTTACAAGGGTTCATACCCAGCTGCTTTGTATGACGCTTCACACCTTCGATCCTTGGGCGCCTCTGTAGCAACGGCGGGATGATGTTGCGTATTTGTATGCGTTTTTACGTGTTTCAATACAGTACTATGGTAGGGTTTGAGTCATACCAATATTGTACTATAATATAAGCCGCTAGACTACGTATTGAAAGCAACAACATAATGAAGTTGGGCAACTAGGGTATGACGTCTGCTATGGTGTAATACAATTGCAATCGAATGCAACAATATGAATGTAACAGCATGCATTTTAATGTAAAGAACTGCAGCACAATGTAATATCATGTAGTAAGATGTAGTATGATGCAGTACACTGCAAGACTGCAAGATAGAGTACTGGAATGTAGCATAATACGTGTGCAATAGTGCTTACAAATGCAATAGCAAGGGTGCAGTGCGATCATACAATGTACGGCCATGCAACATAATATGGTTTAGTGTATCAAGGTTTTGTACAAATGTAGTATAATGCCGAATGTAGTAAGCGTGCATATATACATATGGATATAGAGTTTATTTTACAAACATGATGCTATAAGAAAAAAAATTAGTGCTGGGCAAGACCCCAAACAGTATGGACGTAAAGATAAGAGAGACACATGCTATAGTACAATGTTTGTTATGGTGTCCTGCCGTTTGGGGAAAATCAAGCCGCGCAACACATCATGTTGTTGTTGCCGCTTTGACGTGTTGCTTTTCTTGTTTGTCCTGTGCCGCCATGCGCGTTGTGAAGTAACACGGCCAATATACTAGAACACCGTGTAAAATGCAATACCACTTGACAAATATGACAAAACATAGTGTCTAATTCTTCTTCTTCTTATTATTATATATATATACACGACAACCATGTCGTATGCTGTTTCGATAGGGAAGCCGCAAGCGGAAAGGCCAAGAAGCCCAAAAACCACAGACAGAACCAATGACATATGGGATAACATCGTGGTGCGTTATAGAATACATGACAGCCTGACATCACATCCGTAGCAAAAGCAACCCAGCTGGCAGTTGGCAGCATGACCCTCCGCATCCAAGAAGTGTGCCCGTGGTGCAATCTTGGGCCTGCAATATGTCTTTATTCCCCGCTGCGGCATGTGCGCTCTGGAACTGAGCTGATGTTAACCACTAACTCTAACGAGACCCAAACTCTGACCCAGACTACAGACTTTGACCCCAAACTTTGAGGCTGCCCTGAACTCAGACCCAAATCCTGGTCCAAACCCAGAGCCAAGACTCTGAACTCCAGACTGTGGCCCCAAACTCTGGCCTAAAACTTTGACCCAAACTCTGACCCAGACTCCAGACTGTGGCCCCAAACTCTGACCCAAACTTTGGCACTCCTGACTCTGGCCCCAAACTCTGACCCAGACTCAATCTGGCCCCAAACCCTGACCCAAACTCTGACCCAGACTCTGTCGCCGAACTCTGACCCAGACTCCAGAGTCTGGTCCCAGACCCAGACTCCAGACTCTGGCCCCAAACTCTGACTCAAACTTTGCTTAATACGTGACACTCCTGACCCTGGCCCCAAACTCTAACCCAGACTCCAAACTCTGGCCACAAACTCTGACCCAAACTCTGACCCAGACCCCAGACTCTGACCCAGCCTCTGACCCAGACTCCAAACTCTGGCCCCAAACTCTGACCCAAACTCTAACCCAGACTCCAAACTCTGGCCCAAACTCTGACCCAAACTCTGACCCAGCCTCTGACCCAGACTCCAAACTCTGGCCCCAAACTCTGACCCAAACTCTGACCCAGACCCCAGACTCTGACCCCAAACTCTAAACTCTGGCCCCAAACTCTGACCCAAACTCTAACCCAGACTCCAAACTCTGGCCCCACACTCTGACCCAAACTCTAACCCAGACTCCAAACTCTGGCCCAGACTCCAGACTCTGGCCCCAGACTCTCAAACTCTGACAGACTCCAGACTCTGGCCCCAAACTCTAACCCAGACTCCAGCCCCAAACTCTGACCCAGACTCAGACTCTGGCCCAAACTCTGACCCAGACTCCAGACTCTGACGAGGGCAGGATAAAGCCAAGTGCGGCACCAGAGTGTCAATCTGTCACTGTACAGCTATACATAACTTGTAGAGGTTGTGGATATAGCTCAACGAGCTAGACTCAAGATCAGGCGTTGAAGATATCATCAGCAACTCCATGTTTGCAGCAAGTCTCGGAGTTACAAGCGTGTCACTACAGCAATGCAGTTCTGATCGGCATCTGTCTCCTCTCTCTGCATGCCGGCACTCTCGATCGTTGCCTCAACGTTGGACTGGTGAAGAAGCAAAGTACAGACAAGACTCTGCTTTGTGAAGTCCGGCGGAACCAATGCCGGGAGAAGGACGGGTGATGTGGGGGGGGGGTTGAAAACTGCCACAAGAAGTTTGCATCCTAAAATCGCACTAGTTCTGTTCCGTTTGATGGCACATGTGAAAAAACTGTCGTTGTGCGTATACTGAAATCACAACCATTGTTTCCAGCTTGGCGATGAGCCGAGAAGCCTCAATCGTAAGATTTAGCAAGTGTGAGTACATGCTGTGACCCAACCTGCGGACAATCCATCAATGTTAAAAGTGCCCGGCACATGCATCAAAACCGCGGGCGCCCTGCTCCAAAGCCGCGTGCCACCCATCCAAAATCCAAACTCCGTGGGCCTCCAGCTCCCCCAGTTCCTGAGCCGCGTGCCACCCATCCAAACTCTGCGGGCCCCCAGCCCTTAGCTTTTGAGCCGCGTGCTGCGGGCCCGCCCCCAACCAAACTCCATGCCGGGCCCCCCAGCTCCTGAGCCGCGTGCTGCCCACCCAAACTGTGCGAGCCGGCTCCAGCGTCACCCATCCAAACTCCGCGGACCCCCAGCTCAAAGCCGCGTGCCTCGCATTGCTCCTGAACCGCGGGCGCCCAGCTCCTGAGCCGCGTGCGTATCTCCAAAGCCGCGTGCCACCCATCCAAACTCCGCGGGCCCCCAGCTCCTGAGCCGCGTGCTGCGTGCCATCCAAAACCGCGGGCAACGCCGCGTGCCACCCATCCAAACTCCGCGGGGCCCAAGCTCCAAAGCCGCGTGCCACCCATCCAAACTCCGCGGGCCCGCAGCTCCAAAGCCGCATGCCACCCAGCTCCCGAGCCGCGTGCCACCCATCCCGCCAGGCGCGTTCGTTTTTCTTCTGAGGAGAGGACCCCAACAGTTCTTGTTTGGGGAATAATGCAAAATAACATAATGTAATGCAATATAATGTAATACACCGTGAGAACCCGTAATGCGACGCAATGTCCGCAACATATTGTATTGGAGTCATTGGAGTGCAATGTAATTTTATTTTATGTAATACGATGGAATATAATTTGATGTAGTGTAATAGCTTGTAATATACTGTAACATAATGTACTATAATTTAACATGCTGTAACATAACTGCATATACTGTAATATAATGCCTGATAACGTAATGTACTGTAATATGATGTCGTAAAATGTATACATAAAGAACACAATGTCGTATAAAGTAATACAATGTAATATAATGTAATATAATGTAATATAATGTAATATAATGTAACATAATGTAATATAATGTAATGTAATATAATGTAATGTAATATAATGTAA